>VDFB02169999.1:0-16492 GCA_007258455.2 Sequoia sempervirens | reverse complement strand
CGCAGAGACCTCATAGTTCGACACTACCAATGACCTTGTCATATAGACACATGGATTGACGCAAGACTTTATACAGACAAACCTAAACAGACTAACCTAATGCCTCGGGGGCACATCAGCAGATGGCCTTGCCTACGTCCAGACACAAAGGCAACGTAGTTCGACTAACGACAAAGACTCACAAGTGCGACTGACTCTGACTCTATTTTTGGATTTTTTGAAGTTTTCCGATGTTTTTGTGTTTTCTCAAGTCATTTTGCGATGTTCGTGGATTTTCCATGGTTTTACGTCTTCCACATAGCCAATGTAAGAATCAATATGACGCATGTCAAGTATTTGCCCCCAATCGAGTATAAGACCAATTGATTATGAATAGAGTGAGATGGGGGATATGAAATGCTCTCGATGTCAATCGTTCCAAGCTATGGAAAAGACTACCACTTATTAGGAATGATATATACAAGAGATGGACAAGGTAGTGGACTATGTACAGGATAGTGGACTATGTACAGGATGTGGTGTATGTACAAGATAGATTAGAATAATAGTAGACAAAGGAGCGGGGTTGAGTACACATGGTGCCTGTTTGCCAGGTTTTCACCATGGTACCTATCCAAGGCGCCACCGAAGTGGTTTTCACCGTTGGACGAATGATTTGTCTTTACTATTTTCCATATTAACTAATTTTTTTGGTGTTATCAAGACGCCTGTTTGCCAGGTTTTCACCTTGATAACGATTTTTTTGATTTTTTGAGTTTTTTTTCTTTTTTTTTTTTGTATTTTTGCTAAATAAGACAAAGGCTCCCAGAAGCTATGCGTAGAACTTCTTCAGATGCATACTATTGATTGGTGAGAACAATGGTTCGCCTTCGGGAGTAGAGAGTTGGTACGCTCCTGATCCAAAAGCTTCTGTAACAACATAAGGTCCCAACCAATTAGGTTCAAACTTTCCTGGTTTGTCTCTTTCTGCTTGATTCTTTGGGTTCTCCATTAAAACCAAGTCACCAATGTCAAAATTTCTGTTTAAAACCCTCCTGTTATAGCTATGACGAAGGCGGTTCTGATATGCTTGGAGATGGCCCTGCCTCTGCCCACGCCATCCAGAATTTAACCCAAGTGAGTCTCGACACTCTGTGACTTCACTGCCACTGTGGCCTTTCAGATACCCTAGGGAAGGTTCCCATCTCAATACAGGCAAAATGTGGCTCTGCATCCAAAGACAAGTGAGTATGGGTAGCAACTTGGGAGTACGTATACTTGTACCATAGTCTACAAGCGTGGTTTATCAGAATCATCACCTAATCAAAGACTACTGGATGTACTTTGAGGGGATTCTAATGATGGTCTCGGTTATATGCCTCCTCATTATCGCTACCCTAGGTAGTATGGAGTGGAGAAGGATGTTTGGATATGCGAAATTGATCAATAAAATGGCGGACTCGGTTCTTAAATGGACGCCATTATCGCTGATTATGGATCGAGGGACACCATAACACAAATGATATAGCTTAAGATAAAATCTAGAAATCAGAATGTATGTCATAGGAATGGCTTCAATCCACTTCGTAAAGTACTCAGTGGTAGTGATAATGAACTTGTGTCCATTAGATGAGGTGGGGTGGATCTTACCTATGAGGTCGAGTCCCCATTGGGCAAAAGGCCATGGTGACGTGATAGGACGGAGCTCCTATGCTGGGGCATGTATCAAATCTCCATGAACTTGGCATTGACGACATTTTGTTACAAAGACATATGAGTCCTTTTCCATAGTAGGCCAATAATAACCCAATCTCATAATCTTTTTGGCTAAGGTAGGACCGCTAGAATGGGAACCACATATACCCTCATGCACCCCACGCAAGGTTGCTTGTGCTTCAGTAGAATCAAGACATCTCAGTAAGGTATTGTCTAAAGCGCGTCTATATAGGGTGTCTCCGACGATGGTGTATTTGGCTGACTTGCGAAGGAATGTTCTACGTTGGTTGTTGGATAGGCCAATGGGTATGACTTCAGCATGAAGGTAATCATAAATTTCTTTGTACCAAGGGGAATCGGGACCAACGATGTCACACACCATCTCAGAATCTGGGATATCGTAGGCTGGGATCAAGAGCTGTTCTACCAAGAACTCAAACTTAGGCACGTTGTTAGGAATGTCAAGAAGTGATGCAATTGTAGCCATGGCGTCTGCTGCCCTGTTTAAAACACGAGGTATTTGATGAAATTTGACTTTTTCAAAGTACTCTTTAAAACTATCTACCATGCGCCAGGGCGGAGTGCTTCCATCCTAGTCCTATAATCATCATTTAATTCGCCTCGATACTAGTTGAGAATCACTCATATACCAGAAAACCTTTAATTTTCCAATTTTGACCCATGCAAACCCTATCACTAGAGCTTCATACCGCCATATTGTTAGTGCATGGGAATGCAACTCAATGACTTAGGATGGAATCACCTTGTGGTGTGATAAAACAATATCCTCAACCATGATTTGTATGTGGAACCATCAAAAGTACGCTTTCCATGTTATGTTTGTGTCAAATGAATATGAACTCATCAGAAAGTCCGCTTACCAATGGGTGATTCGCTCGTATGGGTGCATCACTAACCGACAAATATGACCCAGTCTCCTTTAATAGCCTTTTCTACATAATCGTATATCATACTTCACTAAGTATCATGACCCACTTGGGCCAGCCCGTTAATGCTGCCTTACTAAGAAGATATTTCAGAGGATCTATTTTAGCAATCAACATTGTTTGATGGTTTAGCATGTAGTGCCTCAGTTTTTGGGTAGCAAATACTACTGCCAGACAGGCACGTTCAATGTTACTATAGTTAAGCTCATAAACCAACCAAAGCCCCAATCGATATAATAGACTCCTTTCATGACCTTTCATCGCCATTCTCAGGTAAGTAAATGCCCGTAGTGATGAATGGGTTGCTGTGATATAAAGAATCAACAGCCTTCCTTCAACAGGTGGCATTAAGACAGGTGGTGTAAGTAAATATTCTTTAATCAGTTGAAAAGCCTCTTCACACCTAGGTGTCCATGCAAAGGGTACTCCTTTCTTAAGTAGATGTTGAAAAGGATGTGTCTTGTCTGCTAGCTGCACTATAAATCTTCTGATAGATTGCAACCTTCCTTGTAATGTACTTAGTTGACTGAGATTGTTGGGTGGTGGCATGTCCATAATTTCTTTTACCTTAGCTGGATCTACTTCAATGCCTCGTCTAGAAATGATATAACCTAATAGCTTTCCTGACTTGACTCCAAACACACATTTCTTTGGATTGAGTCTCACATTATACTTCTCTAGCCTCTGAAATACCTTGTCTAAAACCTGTAAATGTTGTGCCCTTGTCTTGGATTTTACAATAAGGTCATTGACATAATCCTCCATACAAGTGTGTACTAGATCATGAAAGATAGTAGTCATGGCACGTTGATAGGTTGCTCCTGCATTCTTGAGTCCGAAGGGCATAACATTCCAGCAATACGTTCCCCAAGGACAAGGAAGGTCGCTCTAGGTCGACCTTCGGCTATTCGGACCGTTATATCCCCGAATCCATCCATAAGGGCCATCCTTATATCCGGGTCATTAAGTGTCAACTATCATGTCTATATAGGCAAAGGGAAGTCATCCTGACAAGCTTTGTTGATATCTCTAAAATCGGTGCAGATGCGGATGCCCCCAGCTGGTTTGGTAACTGGTACAAGATTGCAAATCCAATCTGCATAGTCAATAGGTCTGATGAAACCAACGTCTAAGAGTTTCTTGAGTTCAGCCTTGACTCCACCGCAATTTGGATGCATTTTCTCTTAACCTCTCTCGCTTTACTGGTTTAGCATCTGGTTGTAAAGGCAAGTGATGTAGAACAAGTTCAAGATCCAACCCAAGCATGTCGGCATATGACCAAGCAAAATTAATTTGTCTTTGTTCAAAGAAGTTGTGGAACTCTGATTTCTCTTGTGTTGTCAGTGACACTGCTAAATAAATCAATCGAGGATTCTCTTTTGTGCCTATGTTGACTTCTACTGATTCTTCCACGAGCATGGGTGACTTTTCCTGTGCAACGGGGAGAATGTTCAAACCTCCATCCTTAGGCGCCTCAGAGAGGTTTTCACCTTCGGATGCGTCCTTTCTTTTTACTTTTTCATGGTCTAGAGGTGCCTTCGGTTTTCACCTAGAGACTCATCCTTTTTATCTTGTTTATTCTTTTTCTCATTTTTGCGACTGGAGGGTTGAACAGATTCCCCAAAATATGCTTTATTGTCCAAGTCAATGGTAAAACCAGCTTTATGATCCCCATTAGGTATGCCTTCACGTAATCCCAGGAACTCAGCAATTGCTTCGTCGTTCTCAAAAGTGTCTAAGACAGGTATATCCTATTGATCCCAATCTATGAGTTGGGGATAAACTAAGGGCATGTCATCGTCGGAGTTATCAAAGTCTAATGGAGTCAAGGTAAAAATTGAATTATTCATGTGGTCACAAAAGTCTTGTACCAAGTCCTTTTTGCTCTTGGGTTTGGGTCTAGGTGGATAAATAGGTGGGCCTAATGCCAAGGTTTGACAATCAGAAAGAGGTGGCGCAGGTTGCCAAGAGGTAGGATCAAGTGATTCCCAATAGTAGTGTTTAAACCACTCCTCTT
Source organism: Sequoia sempervirens (assembly GCA_007258455.2). Lineage (NCBI taxonomy): Eukaryota > Viridiplantae > Streptophyta > Pinopsida > Cupressales > Cupressaceae > Sequoia > Sequoia sempervirens. The sequence goes on along the minus strand of VDFB02169999.1, from coordinate 11,833 downwards.
TTGTCATTTTCTTTGGTGGACAGGAATTTAAAGGATTTGGTGAGGAACTTAACAGCAAGTCAAGTTCTCCAAATAACTTGTCAAGGTCCATGGTAGAAGTAGAGGATAAGGAATCCCACTCATAATCATTAGAGTCAGGAGAGTTACAACGATTTTGGTCTATTGGTTCGTGAGATGTCTTAATGTCTTCTGAAGCACGTACTTCCTCAAGTAAGGGTAATGGAGTACTAGGAACGCCAATCTGAATCGGTTGAAACCCTAGCCCTACTCCTTTTGGCCACTGAGAAACAAATATTGGTTCAATTCTGCCATCTTGGTTTAAGCCTAAACCACTTTGTCCATCATATCCTTTGCTTTGCATGATTTTGAAACCCTTTCCATATAGTCTTGTAGGAATATGAGCAAGTAAAAGGGGTTCTTGATTATCTTCCTTATACAGCCAGGAAGTAACATCTTCTGTATCTACAGCCTCTTTGCTTAATTCACCCCATTTAGTGAAATTTGTTGTGGGGGGAACATGTATAGTGATTATAGACTGTCCCCTACCTGTTGTAGGCAAACCATATGACTTAGGAGGGACCAAGTGGCTAACACAATAGGAAGTCTTCATATAATACTCTCCACAACCCTTGTCTTGGATCTCAACCCTAGGAGTAGTGGGAAGTGAAGGTGCAATAGATGTTCGAGTGAGCATGGACGGGTCAACATAAGAAGATGGATTAGACGATGAGGCCTCTTGGTTGACTGGCACTTGACATTGAGGGATGTCCTTTAGGTTAGTGCAATACTGAAAAGGATCAGGATCACCATCGATAGTTATTTCGGTGCCATTGTAAGGGAATTTAAGGCACTGATGATATGTGGAAGGGACTGCCTTCATGGCATGAATCCATGGTCTACCTAGCAAAAGGTTATAAGGGAGGGTGAGATCCAAGACTTGGAACTTTGTCTCCATTACCGCAGGACCAATTCTGATAGGAAGTGTTACCACCCCCTTTGATTTTCTTTCTTCATCATCATAAGCCTTAATGACAATACTCTTGGTGATGTCCACGCATGCTTCTGAAATACCTAATGCCTTAATTAGTTTTAAAGTGCATAGATTTAACCCTGCTCCTCCGTCTACCAAAACTCGTCTAACTTTGGTGTCATCAACAAGGACTTCTAGATGTAAAGGGTCATTGTGGTTCGTCTTATCTGTGGCATAGTCTTGTTCAAAAATGTGGCATGATGATTATTGGTCAAGTAGCCCACCATCTCCTGGAAACGATTGACATCAAGGTCATTAGGGACCGTGGTGTTCTGTAAAGCCTTATCGAGGATAGACCGATGCTCGGGGGAGATACACAACAATTCCAAGATTGAAATTTGGGCTGGGGTCTTCCCCAACTGGTCAAGTAGGTTATATTGTAACTTGGAAGGTTGTGATGCTTGCTGTGATGGAGGGCCTTGGATAACAAACTTAGTACGATGAGTATTGACTGCACATTCTGGATTAGCCTTGATAGTAATGGTATTGATGTTGTCATTGGCGGCGCGAAGGCAATGAATGATTTTGCCACTATCATAGTCATGTTTTATATTCACATAATTGGCTGACATATTGGTCTTAGTACTCGAACTCAAACTGGGGACAGTTCCTTTCCCATGGTCATGTAGTGGGTCTGAAAAGACTTGATGATCAGTGTTCGATGTCTTTTGTTTTTGTCCACTAACTTCAATGATTCTCTTGTCAACAAGGTCCTGTATGATGTTCTTCAGTTGTCGACAGTTTTGTAGGTTATGTCCCTTAGTCCTGTGGTAATCACAAAAGGCGTTGTCATCCCACCAAGTTGGTTTAAACTGTCCTGGATCGTATTGTCTTGGTTCCTGCAGTTGTATGAGGTTGTGTTGTAACAGCTGTTTGAAAACCGACTCAATGGGTTCCCCTAAGGGAGTGAACTCACGTTTCTGGAATCTCCTTGGTGGTGGACGTTGAGTGTTTTGGACCATGTTGGGAGGTTGATTGATAGCATTAAGTGTGTTAGCAAAAGTATGAGGTCCTTGTAATGTGAGGAGGGGTCTTGCTTGTAATGTTTTAGCATCCACCACCCCATCATTGGTATTTATTTATTTTGTTCGCAGGAACTGAGAATCTGTTTTCTATCAGGTGGGGAATTTTGTACAGCAGGTGTTTGGAGGTGGGTGTGTGGTCATCTTAGGGTTCACCCTTTTCAATGAGATCCTTCTCTATTATAACTCCTTTTTCCACTAGTTCTGAGAAAGATGTACAACAATGTACCCTTAAGTTACTCCTGAGTTTTGCATGAAGGTTTTCTTGAAACATTATAACTTTTTGTTTTTCGGGTATCACAAACCAGGGACATCTACCATGATAGTTCTCCATCTCTAGAAAGAAAGCAATAAGATGTTTCCTGCTGGCCTGCTTGTGTGGTGTGCTTTCAGGTTTCTATATTTATCTCATGGTCAATGTGGAAGGAGAATTGCTCCACAAATTTCTCGACTAGTTCTCCCCATGATCTAATGCCAGAATCTAGACCCGAAAACCATTCTAATGCGACTCCTACAAGACTTCGTGGAAATAGCCTCATAAAGTGCACGGTAGGATTATTAAGCAACATCAACAGTACATATAGTGAAAATTCTGATATGTTCTCTCTTGGATTGCGTTTACCATTGTACTTAGGAAAGTTTGGTGTAACATCCGTGAGGAAAGGTGTCATGTACAATGATCTATCAAAGAGAATGGGCATATGTCGCTTTGGTGAAAATGATTTCTTAGTTGACCTTGACATGTTATCCATTTCGTTTGTAATGCATTTGTGTTTGTAGGACGTCAACTTGAGTCAAAGATGTGCTAGAAGGATTATGCGGATCCATGTATGTATTCTGAAATCCAAAGTCTCGTGATGGGTTTTGATTGAACGTTGGCATCTGAGGTGGATTTGGATTCGGAATGTTGGTAAATGTATTCTGGTTTGGAATCGACATAGATTGATGTTGTCCTGGATTCTGTGTAAATGGATTCTGAGTACCACTCTGTACAAAGGGATTCTGATTCGGAACCGATGTGAAATAGTTTTGGCCTGGAATCTGGGTAGACGGATTCTGACTACCAATCTGTGAAAAGGAGTTCTGATTCGGAACCGATGTAAATTGATTTTGACTGCTAGTCTGGAAAGGTGGATTTTGATTGCCATATTGGAAGGAGGGAATGCCCCCTGTTTGTGTAATCCTTGGTATAGTACTAGTGAACTGAGCACTAGGTATGGCCATCGACTATGGCAAGGTACCCATAATACTAGCAGTAGGTGTGGTTGTTGATTGCGCACTTGTGACACTGACATAAGATGTATGGGCTGATGTTTTAGGTCTTTTACTCCCACTAAGAGGACCGAAGGGGGTAGATGATGAAGCCCCTATAGTGAAACTAAATCCCGATGTCATGGTAGGTGTACCAAATGGGGATGTATGGACTGTCGTACTCTGTGTAGACGTGCTAGATGGCATAGTCGCGCTGACTTGAGGTATAGTAGTACTAGCAGTGGTGGTATTTGTCCCTTGTGTAGGTTGAGTTTGTAAGGTGCTAATGTCAAATCCTGAAGGTAAGGTAGCACCTTCAGCTAGCAATTTTCCTAAGAATCGTTGACGATCATTTGCTAGGTACTCATCTACAAAAGAGGCAAACTCAGGGTCCTGTGTGGCAGCCTCTATGTCTTCTGTTGTAACATGTCCTTGTGTGTTTCTAGTGGTAAATTTGTCTAATAGAGTCTTATGAGGTCTTGAAGAAAATGGGTTGATGAGCTCGCTTGGGTTCGACATGTTTTCTCTCTCTCTTCTCTTAGACCTAGTTTCAACCATGTAAGACAAGCTCAATATGCGGGAAATGCAAAACTATATCTAGAAACTGTATGACTCTATTCTATGTTTTTGGAGTTTTCTTATGCAAAATAAGGGACGTCCTCTGATGACACTAGTCTAGACCCTAAAGGTGCAAGAAGTCTAAGTCAGACCCTAAAATGATCAATTCTATAAACTCAAGGTGGAAGGACCAACTACCTAAAGTCAAACCAAAGTGTCAATTTAGTTAAGCCAAGGAACCAATGTAGGACGAAGATCAAAGACAAGTTGAGTTTCCTAACTAGATTGATGAGCTAGGATGACTCTCTGTAGGACAAAGTATATGATGATAAGACTAGGTTCAATGACAAATTTCGTTGACATTATGACCTTTCTAGAGTATAGATGGTGGACTACTCCTAAAGTTTGTAAAAGTGACCTCTCTAAAAGTCTAATGCAAGGTGATATGTACCCTATGATGAAGCCAAACTCTAACTAAAGACAACTATGGTAATGACTAAATGAACCTAAAGGATGCAAAATTGAGCAAATCGTTTCAGGTTTCTGTTTCAAAGACTGTTTGTACGAAGACCACTGAAACTGGTATAACCCTGCTAACTGGACAGTGACAGTGAATTTTGGTTTTTCTGGTAATCAGACAGATGCGTTCCAAATTTAACAGTTGCGGTTCAAACTTACAGATGCGACTCAAAATTACCAGATGCGACTCAAGCTGACAGATGCGACTCAGAATATAACGCATGCGGTGTTTCCAAAACAAATGCGAGTCAAACTGACATGCGCGACTCAGAAATTACAGATGCGGCTCAAAACAACCAGATGCGACCTATATAAATCAGATGCGAGAAAAACTGACAGATGCGCCCCAAAAATTACAGATGCGACCCAAAACTTATAGATGCGACTCAAAATTAACAGATGCGACTCTAAAAATCAGATGTGTGTTTCTGGTGAACAATTGCGACTCTCTGTGAATTTTCAGTGACATGAAATTTAAACTGACCCAGTTTTCTATGATCAAATTCTGACAATCAAAGACAATCGTAAGACAAAGTGTTTTTAGTTTCAATTTTGGACTCAAAGAACGTTTAAAGTGATAACAGACAAGCACATCCTAATAGGCCAAAGGCCTAGGGTTTGTATACTTGGTATAGCCCACTAGTTATACCCCGGATTGGTGATGAACACCTTTCCTTCTCGAGAGTGGATAGCTTAGGAATTTGGTGGCATTGGCTCCCCTCCACGGCTCATTAACGTCTTTCGAGCACACCAATTCTGAATTCATTGGGTAATGACATCCCAAGAACCGCTATCTCTACTCAAGGGGATCAGTAGTGAGTAATCTTCGGGCATGATACTGTACCCTGCACTAATACCAAGCAACAGCCACAAATAGGTTGGTCTCTAAAACAAAGAGGTATTTAATTTGGGCATTCCATTCGTGGGGTGTGATCCATACGGTGCGAGTCCCCTTTCGGATCCATCTTGTCGGAACCACACTCATGGTTCTTGGGGTTTCCCCAAGAACCCACTTTTATTGTATACCCGGTGGAAGTCCCTCCCTCGAGGGTTCGAGGGTGCTACGATTAAGTGGATTCTAGGGTGAGTACTTTTCCCACCCGGAAACGGGCCCAAGTTCTAAAGTTGGTAACCATTTCTCTTACACCCAGGATCGCACGGATGCACAAGGGGAGAGGATACTTCGATATACCAAGTCGTGAGGGTAACCAAACTTGTACTTTCGCACCAAACATAGTAGACACTTGTTAATTTTAAACCAAATGAAAGATTTTCTATGCTACCAAACAATCTGTTTCAAAATTAACTAGGGTCTTAAGCCAATGAAGCATCTATGAAGATATCATTAGTAATTTCAATTTTGTGCTTCTTGTCGTCCTGCAAAAGCATTAGCTCCAAATGTACCGCGGTGAGAAAATCAAATATCAGTAACACGAAAATCAATTGAAAATTCTAGATTGCCGAAAGCAGAAATAAAATTTTACCAGTCAATTGCGTCGTTTTGTTACCAGTCAGATGCGTCGTTTCATTTTCAGTTGCGGCTCGGGATATCACTTGCGATTCAAGAATTTCTAGATGCGTCGTTTCTCTGTCAGATGTGGTTCATAAACTCAATTGCGGTTCAAAAACTTCACGTGCGGTTCCGGAAAATCAATTGCGGTGCAGAAACTTCACATGCGGTTCAGAAAATTAGTTGCGGTGCAGAAACTTCACATGCGTCGTTTCGTACGAAAAATCTGCAAAATCGAAAATTAAAAGATCTACGGATTCGCGAAGATGGTGTCTTCACGTCGGGTTCACCAAAATGTAATGCCAAATAAGAGCTTTGCACAATAGACACACCAGAATCAAGATTAGAAGCACACACGCGTATACAAATACTAAATCTAACATGCAAATTCATACGTTAAGCATAAGAACATAGGAAAGTAAGCGTAATTAAAACTAGAACAATCTCACCAATTTCCAAAACTATGTTTTCCATGGAATTATCTGGGTGCCCTTCTCCATTTTGCTTGTATGGTATAATTGCCCTCAGATTTTCAAGTAATTCGTGCAAGTATAGCCTAAGCTAGTGATTAGCAAAATATCGAAGATTCAAGACAAAAGTGCTCTCCAAAGTTATCAAATTCGCGAGAGATTGGAATGAAGAATGACAAATCAGATTTATAGAAAATTGATTATTTGAGAGCGACATACCAAGATTGAAAGATCAGGCGGTTGAGATTGGTGATTAGACATGCATTGGAATAGCATTAGAATTGACACAGTGATTCGAATTAGAAATAGAATTAAAGATTAAATAAATGATTTAATCTTGATTCGGCGATATTAGAAAACATAAATATCTTTGCATGACAAAGATGAAGATTGATTAAAAGCAACTCTACGTTGAGCGCCGCACAACACTTAATTAATTAAATAAGAATATTTAATTAATCCGCATGTACACACAATTGAGTTAGAAGTGGGCGATTGCATGATTAGTCGAAGAGATTACTCGAAGACGCCTCTCAGACATTAAATCAATAGTTAACTGAATGATTAAAATAGATGTCGAGTTGAGTAAAAGTGAATATTTAGATAACTCACATAATTATCTAAAATATAGAAGAATGTGTTAAAATAGAATTAATGAATTAAATAATTCATTTAATTCAAGACTCAATATTTGAGAAGAATAATTATAAATAAATAATATTTATTTAATTAAGTGATGAAGGGATTTTAAATGAATAATTAAATAAATAATGAATTTATTTAATTATAGTTGAAATAAACGATAAAGTAATTCAAATAATAATTTATTTAATTTAGCAGGAAAATAGGACTAATTAGTAAGATAATTAAATAGAAGCGTTTATTTAATTAATTAGATAGAATAAGAAAATTGCGGAGTAATTAAATATTTGAATTATTTAATTAATAGGAAAATAATAAAAAGATAATTAATTAAATAAGGTGACATTATTTAATCATGACCATGAAGAATAAAATTATGAAGGGGAATATGGAAATTCATGGGCTAATAACCCGGATTTAGGTGTCTACAATAATCATTCCTTTCAAGTTATTAATGTTTGTCTTGAATGATGTTGTTCAACTATCTATCCTTTTAAGATAAATTATGGATATAGTGCTTTTGATCACTTAGGTTATATGCATACATTTTAATTTATGGTTGATCTATGTCTTATGATAAATGTGGTGTTTTACCTATGAGGCAGATAGATGAAAAAGAGTAATAGTACTACACACATAATAAATTGGGGCTTTTACTCTCAATATTTGTCACCATCATGACAATACAATGTGGTACATATGGGTTAATCTTAGAGTAGGTCTTAATCAAGTATGCAAATAGCTTGATAAACCCATGTTGTTGATATACTCTTTCTTCTCCTTTTCTAACTAATTTTCTTTCAAATTGAACCTTAGTTAGATGTTATCCTTTTAAACCACTATCTTGTATGGTTTTCCATTGAATGACAACTTGCTAAGCCCAAGGCCATGAAGACTTAGTCCTTTTTAAACACAACATTATTTCTCCATAAGGCTATATTGACACATATTTAACATGTTTGAATCTAGTGCTACATCCCTTGCATGGGAAATGTTGGATTGCTTGGTGGAATGATTCTATCAAATGAGAATCATGTTTCCTTCACATTTGTGGTTACTAGTTGGCTTGTTTCCTACACTTTTCATATGAGGCCACTGCATTAGAGCTCTTCCAATCCATGACCACTTTGGAGGTATACTTATTTGATATATTAGTGCAACTCCATGTAGCTAAACTCTACCACTAAAAATAGATTGCAAAGAACCATATAGATTTTGGTGGAAAAATCAAATCCTAGCTTCACTAACTTAAAAATGGAGATAAGGTCTCTAAAGAAATTTCCAATCCCTACAAGCTAGTCATGCATGCCAAGCCACTAAAAAAATAAAGGATGGCCAATTTTTTTTTAACTATCCTTCCATACATCCTCCAAGATTTTGTTTGGTACTATGAACATGTTTTTACCATCTAAGAAGATACTACTAAATCAACTATTTATTTACAATAATTATTGAATGTGTTTCCTTATAAAAATTCCAAATATTAATGTATTCCTCATGAATATATTCTCACAAAGGAGGATTTGCATGAGGTTGTGTTTACTATATTCAATGACAAAGTGCCTAATTTGGACAAATTCATTTGTAAGTTTATAAATCGTTTTGTGATACTATGGGTAAATATTTTCACTAAGTTTATTTAGAAGTATTCCACTGAAAATATTTATAGAGATTAATTAATAAGGGTAATCTTAAGTTTGTGCCTAAAGCTAGTGACTCAAAGGATATCTATATCTAGCATCTCATCACCTTGCTATATGTCTTTTATAAAACCATCTTCAAAGATTATATGACTTTAGGCTATGACATCTCCTTCCACAATTATTTTCCCTTGAGAAAATTGGATTTATTAGGTCATGGCACATCCTCAACAATATTAATGTTATTTGGAACTAGGGATGAAATGAGCTTGATATTCCCATAAATCTATAATTTTTCTTAAAATTAAGTTTTATAAGGTTTATGACCATATTGAATGACCTTTCATTCTGACCACATTGTTTTAGTCCCTAGATTTTAGGCATCACTTTGTGAAATTAATTAATTAATTAATTTTTAGATGTATTTTTTCGTATGTGCCATAAATAGGAAAAAAAGATTTTTCTTTTGGGTTATTTAGGTCTATCTACTAAATTTTTCCTTTAGCTCCAACACTTTATGTGCTTTCTACTAAAAGTTCTATTTATCTTTTGGCTAATGAAATTTCCTATAAGTTAGTCAAGTGCATTGCCTTGCCTAATTTATTTTCCCAAAATATCAATGACCACTTTGTGGATGAACCATTTCTCACTTTGATTTAAAGATAACTTAGATAATGTAAAATATGCCCTTCATTTCCTAGAAACATTTTACAAGGCTTCATGTTTGAGTATTTAATGGAAAAAAATTTAAATTTATAAGTAATATTTGTTTCTAAGCTTAGTTGGTTGATTTCATTTATTTGGAAGTGAAATGATCATAAGGTATTTAGAAATTTTAGCATCCCATTTTCCTTTGAGGCCTCTCTTGCTACCTAATCACAAGCTATTATTTCTAGAATCAAGAAAAAAACATTTCTTATTGGATTATAAGCTTCTCCCTTTGGCGAGTAAATAAGTGCACTCTAAAATCCTTTTTTCTTCTCATATTTTTCATTTTTTTTGTTGGGTGCTTCAAAGGATTCCTATTTAAAATTTGAAAAAACTTCCTAGGGATTTTCTTGAGGCCTCTTATAACAGTAAAAAATGCTTTCATTTTGTGGTATGGGAATATTGTTATTTCCCCTATTTTGGGGGGTTTAGGCTTACTCTTAATATTTTTTCAAGGCTTAGAACTTTGTGCTAAATGTATGATTAGTTTCTTTGAAGGTGAGGAATCCTAGAAAGTCCTCACTCAATATTGTGTTTCTTATGTAGTGTTATTTGGTCATCCAACTTAGAAAGGTGTTTGTTACTGTGAATGCGGTTATTTCCTAACTAGTTATTAGTGATGACCTATTCACATTATTGTAAGTTTACTTGGGAGTTAAGTTTCCTAGTTGTCATTTCTAGAAGTTAGTTATAATGGAGCCATGTCTCATTATTTACTTTTAGTTATCTAGGAATTTAATAATTCTCTCATGCATTTAATATTTGCATTGAGAGTTTAATGTTTGTGTCCTAAGTTGTTATGACTTAGTTGTCTCATGTGATAGGATTAATATGTACTTGTCATGATCTTTTATAATCCTATTCACCACCTTTCCTATACAAGAAAGGCTCTTGTACATTTGTAAATCATCTCAATTCATTATTTTTCACTTCTGGTGAAATAGCCTCTTCATGTGTTGTATGTCTAGATAATGAATCAATAGTGTTCTATTTATTTATATTTTAGTGTTGATGTTATGATTTTGGTATTTATGTTATGTAGTGTGAACGAGTTTTGATCTATTGATTTGGTTATTTATGGTGAATGGATGAACTAATGAACTAATAAGAAAAAAAATGAGGTTTGAATTAGGAGGGAAAAGCTATCAGAGTGTTCTTTTCCACAATATATATGCACTCAAAACCAAGTCTATGCTATAAGAATAAAAACAATGATATTTGTTCTAGAATATTTGAGGCATCAATTTTGGGTAAATCTATGCATAGAACATGAGAAATTGAGAAATAATATATTCCATTTACAATAGCACCAAAGGTGATAGTAAAAAAAGAGGGTAAAGTGGTAAATTTCATTAATTTATGCTCTAAATTTTACATCCATTTTGACATGAAAATGAGATACATGAATCATGCATGATAAAGTGATTAAAGTAATAAATAAAATAATAAGGAAAAATTCTTGGGTACACAGTTAGATGATACCTTATGAGTTCTCTATATTATTTTTGAGAAATATCTCTAAAATTGGAAATCTAAATTATTAGTAGAACTTGAAAAAGTGAATTAATAATAAATCATAATCATCAATCCTTTTTCATTTTAGTAAGAAAGACATCCATTGTAAAAGAAGACAATTATTTTGAAAATGTATTTGTAGGATTGTGAAAAAGTTGCTTCCCACACAAAACCCATGAGGCAAGAAATAAAAATATCGAGTGTAGGGTTTGGTTTAGGTTGAATTGATGTGTTATAAACAATCTACACAAGACTAAGATTAGGTAAAATCTATGAATGAAATTGTAATGCTTTTTTTTCCCGAGAGTTAATATTGACTTGTTTCCTTGACAATATGTACCTTTTTTAAATCATTTAAAACCAAGACAATGTAAAGTGTACTATGGTCCACCCTCATGTTTACTATATACAATATTATGTAATTGGTTTGAAAAGAGTATATATATTAAAATAAGTACATAGAAAATATTTTATCCTTAGGGTGAGTCAAAATGATATAGATTACATACAAGCTCATATGATGGAGGATAAAAAATATTTTCTCCCCAATTTATCCTCAAGTGTGGGTATGTGCAAGTGTTGGGTCCATTTTTTGGCCAAAAAATGGAAATATTTTTAATTGAATAATCAAAGTTTGGCACAATTGGACTAAACATTTGAATCACTTACATATATAATCTTCAAAAGGTCCACTACTACAAAATGTAGTATTTTGAGTCTTTTTTTTTTAAATATTTAATTTATTCTAATACCTTTTACATAGGCTTCTATAAACACCATTTCTTTAAATTCATTCTTTTAAGACCATGACATGCATGTGTACAACCAACATAACTTGACCTAAATAAAAATATTTTTCTAATTCCTTTTGAGAAAATAAATGTATTATATTGAAGATTGATGATGATATATTTTTAATAATTTTTTTCCATATATATATATTAATTTATTTTTTATTGGTCCTACTT
>VDFB02169997.1:0-10217 GCA_007258455.2 Sequoia sempervirens | reverse complement strand
TAATTAAAGCTTATAAGGGCATAAAGAGGTCAAATAAAGCATAAGAAAAGGGTAAATAGTGAAGTTATGTCTGGAAAAGCATGAAATCTTGTTACAAGACTTTACAATTCACTTCAAAATAGGACTTGCTTAGTAATGAAAAGGTTATTTTTAGGTGAATTGTAATGAATAGAGTCTAGAAGAGTGTAGAAATGTTTTACAACACCTTCACAAGATGTCATTATTGAATTTTAGTACCTAAATATGCATTGCGTTCAGCTCATGTTACAACATAAAAATCAAAACATAACAGACCAAACATCATGAACGAGATCTAAAAGGCCATGAAAATGACAAGGGGCCATTTTTCTATGGTAGTACAAACAATGAAGAAGATAAAAAATAGTGTTTTGAAACAAAAATTGATATGACACTAACAAATTAAAAAAAATTGAAATTAATTTAGAAAAGACAAGATCAAAATATTTTAGTGATTTGTTTTAAGGATCTATGACAATTTCTTTTAATGCTTACGTTAACAATTACAAACCAAAGGTGCTTAATTAAAACTTAACACACAACAAAATTAAATTTATGAAATTACAAAGAGATCAAAGAAAGAACAAAATGAGAGAGAGAAAGAGAGTGCAAAAGAAATTGATAATGGAGTTCGTCGTTCGAAACGACTACGTCTTCGGGCCCCTCTCCAATGAGTGGAATGATCTAGTTATTCCTCTAGAAATTCGGTTACATTCGTTGGCATAACCTCCCCTTGGTTTACAAAGAAATTTACAAATGCACTTCCAAAGTGCATGGAAACAAGCTTCTCCAAAAGCACGAAAATACAATAATTCCTCCAAGGAAAACAATCTCTCACACTTGCAAAATTCTTCCAAAATCACTTGCCTTCACACCCCCATTCTACCCCTTTTTATATTACATTTTTTTCCAAAATTAGTGTAAAACCAATTAACTACCCAATCTCCCTTACATAGAGAAAATTCCAATAATATCCCCTTCTTATGATTCCCAAAAGGATAATATCCCCTCAAGATAATTTCTTTTTCCATTTGAATGGTTACGAAGGGATTTATTCCCTATTAATTTGGGGATGTAGTTTGAATAGGCTCCATAATTTAGGAATAATATTCCTAATATTTCCTAATAGAGCGATATAAAATTTCCATGGTTTAAAAATTTATGAAATAGCCTTATTTTAAGGCATTTTATGGCAAAAATTAATTAAGTTTTAGAGAGAATGGGGGGTGGAGGTCCCACCACACTCCCCTCCTCTTTATCTCCTCCTTTAAGTGGGGGATGTGTTTCGCATTAAGGTGGGTCACCCCCATACCATGGGTGGCACCCCACTTAATGTGGGCCACCCCTCATGGATGGGTGGGGCCAATCTTATTTTTAAAAAATATATATACTTTATTTTTTATTTAATATATATATTTTTTTTTTAATTTGATTTTTAATTTTTGCCAAAATAATTTTTGCCACATGGAGGGATGAGGTATTGCCATATGTCAAAGGTTGATTGGCCATTGGGTTGACTAGGCACTGACGTCATTGAGTTGACCCAATCTTTGACCTTCCATAACTTCACCATACGGACTTCATTTTCTGTGAAACAAACTCCGTCAAAATCGTGATGATGAGCACTTCACAATGGTGCTAACTTTGACTAGTTTTGATGACTTTGATTTTTCCCTTTTTTCTGGCCTAGTTCTGAGAGTTGACCAAAGGTTTGACCATATATATCTTGAGCTCTGGGACTCCAATTGACTCCATTCGAGATGTGTTGGAGTTAGGGTCTTGAGCATTTTCTGATGATGCTGAAACTGGAGAAAAATGGAGAATTTCAAAATTGACAAAAAATCCTCTGAATCAGTCCTCCCCACTAGAGAGCTTTTGGACCTCCGAAAGCCGGTCACTCGAAAAGTAAGTGAGGGTAAAGTTCCCTCGCTTTACCAATCTCCATCCACTTTTCCTTGCTTGGATGCATCCCTTTTAGCCCCACTCAAAGGTATTCAACTACTCCTCTTCGTGAAGTCCTGGTGCTCCTGTCGAGGATAACATCTTTAGGGAACTCTGACATGTACTCTAGTGAAAGGTCATCAACTGATGGAACTTGCACTTCAGCTTCCTCATCTAGTATCATTGGACGTTCGTACAACTTCAAGTTCTCAACATTAACTACCGAGTAAATCTACATGTATGGAGGAAGATTAAGGTAGAAGGCATTTGTGCCAATCTTTTCCAGAATTTTGAATGGACCATATATGATCGGCTTGAGCTTCCTTCCTTCACCTTGCATTATTTCCTTGCTTATGTGTAACCAAACTTTATCTCCAACTTGAAAATGATGATTTTTGCGATGCTTTTCATGATAAGCCTTGTACTTTGCTTGACTCTTTTCCAATTGTGCTTCTACTGCTTGATGAACTGCTTGGACCTTCTGGATGAACTTTAAAGCCCTTTCTACATAAGGTGTCTATCTTCAACATCATTTGTTCCAAAAGTGAATTCCATTGGTTTCTTTGGAAAGTAATCGAAGCAAGTCTCAAAAGGAGACCTCTTTGTAGAAGAATGGGTTGCATGGTTTAGGCATGTTGCACATAATGAAGACTTTCATCCCACAACTTAGGATGTTTGCTACAATATCCTCTAAGCAAATACACAACTGTCATGTTGACTACCTCTGTCTATCCATCGGTTTGCGGATGAAAAGTTGTACTCTTTTTCAATTTAGTATCCATAAGTCCCCATAAGACTGACCAAAACTCCCCAAGGGATCGAGAATCTCGATCTGATACAATGGAAGTGGGTAACCCAAAGTAAACCCCTACAAACTGAAAAACATGTATGAGTTGTCAGTTCAGCAATCACTTGCTTTTTACATGGCATAAGAATACACATCTTGCTAAATCAATCAACTACTATATACAAATAGTCATGCCCTTTCCTAGACATAGGTAACCCCCCGACAAAATCCATAGATACACTTTCCCATGGTCGGGACGGTACAGGTAAAGGTGTGTACAACCCCAATTTCCTATTACTTGGTTTGCTAGTTGCACACATCCCACACCCCTTAATATATTTTGTTACAATTTCTTGCATTCGAGGCCAGTAGCAATATTTCTATAGTTGTGCCAAAGTTTTACTAACCCCAAAATGTCCTGGAATTAGTGATGTGTGTGCCTCTCTGATTACATGTTCTTGTTCATTCTTTGGAATGCATAATTTTCCTAAGTGATACAAGAGTTTATCATGCACATAGTAATCATTTTCTTCTACTTGTTCACCTTAGATTAGAGCTACATAGATATCCTTAAAATTTTCATCAGTAGCATATTGTTCTTCAAAACTTGCATGCATCATAGAACTATTTTTAAGGATTATCAAAGCATTAGAAATTGGAGGTCTAGAAAGCATATTTGCTACTTTGTTATGGGCTCCTTTCTTATACTTAATGACTAAGTGAAACTATTGTAAAAATTCCATCCATCTGAAATGCCTACTTTGTTGTAGCTTAGAATGTAGATATTGTAATGGTTGATGATCGATATGGATTACTATTGCCTTGCCCATTATATAATGTTTCCATTTCTTAACACTCTATACTAAAGATTAAAGTTCTTTATCGTAAGTTGGATAATTACTTACTATGCTAGAAAAAATTTCAAAGTGGCAACAGATCGGATTACCTCCTTGTGTCAATACTGCTCCCATGGCGAATCCACTCGCATCTGTTTTGATCTCGAATGGTTGGTGCAAATCTGGTAGAGCCAGGGCTGGTGCAGTGCTTAACTTTTCTTTCAATGTGTCAAAGGCCTTCTATTGTGGTCCTCCCCACTAAAAAGTTATCTTTGTACCTGTTAATGCATGTAACGGTGATACAATGAAGGATAATTTTGCAATAAACTTCATCTAGTACTAGAAAGCACCCAAAAAACTCATGACTTCAGTTATAATACTTGGATTAGGACAATTTACAATTGCCTTGACCTTCATAGGGTCGACTTTCAATTGACCATTCCCTACGATATAACATAAGTACACAAGAGATGTCTTTGCAAACTCGCATTTAGACATCTTTACATAGAGTTTTTCTTTTCTTAGTACATCAAAAACTTTTTTAACATGACTTAATGGTCTTCCCAAGACTTGCTAAAAACTAGGATATCATCAAGATATACAATAACAAAATCATCAATGTAAGGACAGAAGATGTCATTCATGACTCGCATGAATGTAGCGGGTGCATTGGTAAGCCCGAAGGGCATAACCATCCATTCATAAAGTCCCTATTTTGTCTTGAAAGCAGTTTTCCAAATATCATCCTCTGCAATTCTAATCTAATGATAACCACTTCGCAAATCTAATTTAGAGAAATAAATTGCATGCTTAAGCTAATCAAGCAAGTCATCAATTCTAGGAAGTGGATACCTGTTTTTGATGGTGATTTTGTTCATTGCCCTGAAGTCGATGCACATCCTCCATGTTCCATCTTTCTTTGGAACCAAAACAATCGAAGAACCACAAGGTGATGTACTTGGATGAATCACTCCTCTGTCGATGAGCTCCTGAACTTGCTTTTTCATTTCTTCATTTTGCATGGCAGACAAATGGTACATGCCAATATTAGGTAGTGGTACATCCTGCTGCAATTTAATTTCATGTTGAATATCTCTTTTAGGAGGCAATCCTTTTGGTTCCTGAAACAAGTCATCATAAGCGGCAGCAAATTTGACCAGTTCAACCTTATGTTTAGGATCACTTCCTTTAAACACCTTAGATGCTTCATCTTCTTTGGCCTTAACAAGCATTAACACAAATTTTTTATTGGAGTTCACTAATCTTTTCATCTGACTAATGCAAGACTAGTTTTGACTTTGTGTGCACATACAATATATTCAATCCCATCCTTAAATAGATGATACTTGTTTTCCTCCCTAAAGAAGATAGCTTTACGGCTGTACAAATATGGACTTCCTAACACAAGTCTGCAAATATCTAAAGGTACAACATCCGCTACAACCTCATCTTTAAAGTTTGTAGTGATTGCAAAACTAAGCTTACATTGTTTAGTGACTTGTAATTGTGCATCATTACAAACCCATCCCAAAGGGCATGGCTTCAGATGAGGAGTTGTAGTCAGATTTAGCTTTTTAACAACCTCTTCAGATATGAGATTAACTTGTGAACCTGTGTCAAATAAAGTATCAACCTTAGTGTGTTTAGTTATCACATGAATATGAAAAAGCTCATTCCTCTGCTTATCTACTTTAGGTTGCTTACTTGTACTTGCATAAATACTTGATTCAAATGCAAGAGATATACTTCTTTTTTTACCTTGAATCCTAGCGGCGGTTATCTTTGTCTCGTCCCCGGAATCAGATCCAAGATCCTGTTGTGTTACAACAACTATCTTTTGCTTCCCTTTGTTTCCACCATACCTCTTTGGCCTAAGTTCTGGATGTAGTTTCCAACACTTAGAATCATCGTGTCCTTCTTTCTTACAATGAGAACAGGTGGGTTTTTCACCCTCTTTCTTTATCGTGGCTGTCTTTTTTCATTTTCCTTTATTTTTACCCTTAGGTTTCCCCTCATACTTAGATGGTTTCTTTAAGCAATTATCATTGAAAGTGTTCTTACCCCTTGACTCTAAATGAGTGGCTTGGACTGACACTTCATCCAAATTATTAGGACTCAACATTAGAATAGTATGTCTTAGGTAAGAATGAAAACCACCTATGTACTTGAGTAATGTATCCTGAGTATACAATAGAACATTTAAAGCAATAGCCCATTTTCTAAACTCATGAGTGTAATCTTGGACAGACTGACCCTTTCCTTTCCTAAAGGTTTGCCAATTCATGGTTAATTGTTGCATATAACCTAAAGGATAAAACTATTTTTTAAGGGCAGCAATAAATTCCATCCAAGTCATATTGACCTTACCATGGCGAGCAATTTCCTCCTGAGTCCTACTTTCCCACCAGGTGAGAGTTGTACCTCCCAACCAGAGAGTGGCTAACTAGATCATAGAAGCATCTTCTATTAGGCCTTGAATCCTACAATAGACTTCTACCTACTGGATCCAATCATTTAACTTTTTGGCATTTAACTCACCACAATACTTAGGCAACTCAAATTTTACATCAAGTTTAATAATAGGCTTAGACTTGTTTTTGAAAGGATTAACAGTAGTAGAAGAGGAAGAAGAAGAAGGGGAAGATGGAGAAGAGGGGGAAGATGGAGGAGATGGAGCTTCTGGATCTTTTCCTCCTTTGTCCTTTTGATCTTCCTTCTTTTCTTGCTTCCACAAATCTCCTTTTTTGCGCTTCTTCTTTTCCACATACAACTCTTCCACCATAGCCTTCATTTCAAGGAAGACTCGCCAGAAAGACTTATCATCAAGCTCTTGCTCAGTGCTTTTCCCAACATCAATTTTATCCATTGTTGGTGAAGTCCTTCGTTTTCCAATCTCAAGATTGTATTCTTCAAGTTTGCCTTTTCCTTGTTGAAGCTTCGAGTGTGTAAGCATTCAAATCTGCAATACTAGTCAAAACACAACTCTAATACCAATTTGATTTGTTTTAAGGATCTATGATAGTTGCTTCAAATGCTTACGTTAACAATTACAAACCAAAGGTGTTTAATTAAAAATTAACACACAACAAAATTAAATTTACAAAATTACAAAGAGATCAAAGAAAGAACAAAATGAGAGAGAGAAAGAGAGTGCAAACGAAATTGATAATGGAGTTCATCATTTGAAATGACTGTCTTTAAGCCCCTCTCCAATGAGTGGACCGATCCAATTATTCCTCCAAAAATTTGGTTACATTCGTTGGTAGAACCTCCCCTTGGTTTACAAAGAAATTTACAAATGCACTTCCAAAGTGCATGGAAACAAGCTTTTCCAAAAGCACATAAATACAATAATTCCTCCAAGGAAAACAATCTCTCACACTTGCAAAATTCTTCCAAAATCACTTGCCTTCATACCCCCATTCTACCCCTTTTTATATTACATTTTTTGCCAAAATTGGTGTAAAACCAATTAACTACCCAATCTCCCTTACATAGAGAAAATTCCAATAATATCCCCTTCTTATGATTCCTAGAAGGATAATATCCCCTTTAGATAATTTCTTTTTCCATTTGAATGGTTATGAAGGGATTTATTCCCTATTAATTTGGGGATGTAGTTTGAATAGGCTCCTTAATTTAGGAATAATATTCCTAATATTATCGAATAGAGGGGTATAAAATTTCCATGGTTTAAAATATATGAAATAGCCTTATTTTAAGGCATTTTATAGGCAAAAATTAATTAAGTTTAGAGAGAATGGGGGGTGGTGGTCCCACCACACTCCCCTCCTCTTTATCTCCTCCTTTAAGTGGGGGATGCGTTCCCCATTAAGGTGGGCCGCCCCCCATACCATGGGTGGTGCCCCACTTAATGTGGGCCACCCCTCATGGATGGGTGGGGCCCATCTTAATATTTCTTTAAATATATACTTTATTTTTATTTAATATATATATATATATATATATATATATATATATTTTGCCAATAAAATTTTTCCACATGGAGGGATGAGGTGATGTTGTGTGCCAAGGGCTGATTGGCCGTTGAGCTAACTGGGCGCTGACGTCATCGGGACAATTTTGACCCAATCTTTGACCTTCCATAACTTTGCCATACGGACTCCATTTTCTGTGAAACGAACTCCACTGGAATCGTGATGATGAGCACTTTGCAATGGTGCTGACTTTGACCAGTTTTGATGACTTTGATTTTTTTGCCTTTTTTCTAGCCTGGTTCTGAGAGTTGACCAGAGGTTTGACCATATATATCTTAAGCTTCAGGACTCTGATTGACTCTGTTTGAGTTCGTTAGTCAAGATCACAAAACACTCTAATGATACCAAAACTGAGAAAATGGAGAATTTCAAAATTTGATGAAAATCCTCTAGATCATTTAGTTATTGTTGTGGGTCCCATTGTACTATGGGATATAGTATGAAATGCTATAGATTGCATGTTAGAATTGTGATATTTTTTATTTTTAATGGAGGAATCAATATCTAATGTGAGCTACGATGACTTAACATAAATTCTAATAATCTTCATCTGGAGGAATATTCTCCATCTAGACATAAATAGATAAATAAATAAATAAATAAAATTAATTATAACATGAAATCTTAAACATGCTAATTTGTATGAAGAATAAGCACTCCAAAGTGTAGATTCATTATCTAAATTTTGTATTGTATGTACACCATTCCCTAAAAGAGTTAATTTTTGTTGAAGGTTGATATTCGAAATGGCATAATCGATGGAAAGTGAACAATCATCTTTAAAATTTAGTTGGGAACATTGAGTAGCTAACATATGTTGTGCAAAAAATATGATAAAGATGGAGCACTAGTACCTTGTGATATCCCTCATGCCCCTTTTTTCACATTGGACTAGCTTCAAATAGAGATGGAACAAAAAAGGGGATATATATGTCGAGTTTTGTGTTTGTAGCTGAGGGTTTAGGTGAAGGTGGGTTTATCTACTTCACATTTCTACTAATTTTTGGATTAGTTTAATGAAAATTTAGTTTTCTTTCTCAATTTCATTTTTTTACACTATTTAATTTATTAGAATTTTTTTTTTTAATTAAAATATTAATATGAATTTTTATACTTTTTTATTTCACGTCATAATATTTTTCTAATATTTAATTATATTTTATCACAAAAATTTAGTTATATGACCATCATAATTTAAGCGTTGATTATAAGTTGAAATTACTTAGAACCCTAAAATTAAACAATCTAAAAAAAAATTATATGAAAATTTATAATTGTAACTAAGGGAAATTATCTTAGGGTTAGCAAATCAAATGCATAAACATAAAAATGCAAAGTAGTAATGAAGTGCAAAGAAGAAACATGAAAACAAAATGAAAGATCTCACCAAATGTCTTCAATCTCCATGGCTAACCTTCATTACACCTTCTCAACTTGCTGCAAATATGATGTTTCCCTTAGATTTGTGATGAGAAAACAAATGACAATGACAAGACCTAAGCAAATGTTGAAGGATTTGATATAACAACATGCAAGTACTATTCTAATATGCAACTAGTGAGCATGGAACTATGTCTAAACTATGTCAAATGAGATGCTAATACAACTATGACAAAATGACAATAATGAAAAAATTGCAATAGCATGAAATTTCCTAAAACAAGATTGCATGAGATTAAGATAGCATGAGATTACCTGAAACAAGATTGCATGAGATGACAAAATGAGACAAAAATTGCCATTTTATAGAAAATGCAATTTTGAGTGAATGGCCAAGATTAAAGATTGACAAATGCACTAGAATCAATGGACAAGATTCAATTTGACAACCCACAATTAGGGTTAGGGAAAAATTAGGAAAAATTCAAAATGAACGGACAAGATTGATTTTTAGAAAATCAAATCAAGGGTGGACAATGCATGTGACAAGAGATAGGACTAGCAAAAAAAAAGAGGTGACTTGGAAAATCAAATAATAATAGATATTACTTTGATTTTTAGAGAAAAAGACTATTTTGAATTAAAAGTCAATTTTAATTCAAAAGGTGAGACCACATGACAGTAAATAATTAATTCCAATTATCTACTAAAAGAGGGAAATGTCAAGTGAAATAATTAAATAATTAAAATAATTATTTAATTAGAGAGGATGACCAATAATTAAATAAATTAAAGAATTTATTTAATTATGAGAAGACTTTCAAAATTAGTGACATATTAAATAAATAAATAAAATTTATTTATTTAATAATCAGGAAGACATAAATGGGAAAAGGTAATTAAGTAAATTAAGAAATTTATTTAATTATAAGAGGACTTTAGACAATTAGCGATGTATGAAATAAATAAAATATCAATTTATTTATTTAACAATCAAGAGGAATACTTGGAGGACATGAATTAATTAAATAATTGTGAATTATTTAATTAATAGATAGAAGTGGACATAATAAAAATGTCTTAATTATGCTAGGAAGAAATGGTGGAAAAATAGAGCTTGCAGGCCTAGGTCATTTTTATGTGTCTACATTTTGCCCCTCTTTGTCATAATGTAGCCTGTCGCATTATGGAAAAGAAAATAAGTCAAGGTCATGCCCCAACAAAGGTATGGAGTATCTATGCCCCCACCGGAAAAAT
>VDFB02169996.1:0-16807 GCA_007258455.2 Sequoia sempervirens | reverse complement strand
AAAGGTTCCTCAAGAACTCTTCCACATCGACTTCTATGAGGACTACCATGACTTGGTCACCATGTTGAGTAGGGTGATGGGCCTCCCCACTACTGCATATTTTTTGGAATGGATGGTGTATTTCATAGAGCAGATCCTCCGTGGGGATGAAGGTGTTACCACAAAAGCCTCATTCTACTGGGGAGGCATAATAAGCGACTACTTCCACAAGTAGTTGATGAATGTGAAGAAGACCTCCAAGTTCTACATGACCTCTTATCTAGTGTACTCACTAGCCAAGCGGAGGCAGTACAATGGATTGTTCCTAGCACCTAATGAGGAACCAAGTTGAGTATTGAAAGTCTATGATAGATATCCCCAGCTCCAATTCAGGAACTTTAAGAAAGAGTATTACAGGGTGAACGACGCATTCATTGGCCACATCATCAAATTGCTTGGAGGGGATTTTTAAAGAAGGGTCTCTCATAGTGCTCGGGCATTCTTGAAGCAATATGCCTTCTTATTCATTAAGTGCCTCAAGTTCACATATATTCGTGCCCAGGCTTTCACAGAGAGGTCAAATAAGCTACCCCAGTACCCCAATGACCAAATCATACTGTTGGAGCTCTCTCAGTAGCTGCAAGATGTACATTCAATCCTCAGCAATAGACACTTGGTGGGGATCCCTTATCTCTTAGCTTTCGGCTAGGGGATGTACAAATTGCAAACCTCCCAATGTGTTGGGAATTCTGAGAAGGAATTGGTAGAGTACCATTTCCACCTACACACTGCTCACCTGCAGATGGACCCATACGGGCATGTAAGTAAAGCACTAGGACCAGAGTATGCCCATTTGCATCATGTCGAGGACTTATGGATAGATTTCCAGGATGACAAGGAGGTGCGCACAAGGCACTATATGTGAATGACTACATACTTCGTAAAAAGAGTAAAATTGTTTCTTGTACCTGATCAAGTTGAAGAGGATGAAAGTACCATCATGGATCCCAGGTACAATGTAGTCGCTAACTTGTTGCTGCCAACAATAGATTGGGATGAGTAGGATGTTGATGACCTTGACATTATAGCCAAACCAATTTAGGCTCGCACCAAGGAATGGGTTGATGGGAAAGTAGCCAATTGAAGCAACAAGTGGTTGTCCTAACATATGAGAGGCTCAAGAGTGAGTATAGTGCTACGAAGGATGTTGTTGCCACAAATTCAATAGGAGAGACATCCAAATCTCCTTCTCTCACAAGATCAAAGAAGAGGAAAGGTATTGAGGCAGAGCAGTTGCCAGATCCAAAGGTTTATTCTAGAAAAGATTCAGGAGGCTCACCCTCTAAGAATCCCAAACGGATGGGAAGCATCGCGGGGCAACCAACAATTCAAAAGGATCCCCTTCAAGAGGGTGAGGAAGGGAAAACAGATCATCCAAAATCTCCTCCAGCTCTCCCTATTTCCGCCACCCTTCCATCTATTTCCCAGGCCATGGTTGCCACATCCCCACCTGCGATGGACATCTCGGTCCATCTCACTCCCTCTCTACCAGCTGGGCCCATAATAATGGTTGACTCCTCCTCTGCTATAACTTCTCTACTTTCCTCTGCCTCCATGTCACCCATTGCATCACTTCCATTGGAAGCAATGACAATGCTAATGCCCACACTCACATTGCCAAAGGCTTTCTCACGACATATGCAGAATTTCCCCTCTGAGATTTCCCAAATATTTTTGGATCCCACCATCCAAGCTTCCTTGGTGTAGGTCCTCACCAGCGCTTCACCCTCGCAACCTCCAGCGGGACCACCAACAATGGAGTCCATGATGCTAATCTCAGAAGAATGGGAAAAGGGGGAGATTGAGACTTCAAAGGCAATGGAGGAAGATGCAGATGAGTACCACAAACACCTAGAGTATGAACACTGGTAAATTGACAGGGTTGTCCATGAAGAAGAAGAAACATGGTCTTCTGAAAGTGGAGACGAAGAAGAGGGTGAAAGTGGTAGAACTATTGTACAAACCTTCGATGATGATTTCGAGGAGGAAATGGCCTGACAGTTGAGGGACAAAAAAGAAGAGGCAAAAAGGTCACCTCCCAGAGAAGAAAAGAAAGAAGATGACAAGGCAACAGAAAATGTAGAACTCCCTAAAGGGGAACAACAGGAGAATGTGTCCCCTCCTTATAGAGAAGAATAAAATGTAGAAAAATACTTGCCTAGTGGTGAGGTTCCAGCCGACAAAATTCTCGAAGTTGAGCAGCCCGAGGAGCATGAGCATAAGGGTGAACAAGATGAAGAAAAGAAAGGGAAGGAGGCTGAGAAAGAAGAAAGTCCATAGGAACAATTGCCTACTAAGCCTCCCATCAAGCACCTTGTGTTCGTCCAAGACTCCGATAAGGAAGAGGGAGACAACACTAAAATGGAAGAAAGGGCTCCCATAGGTAAACAAATAGAGATCCAAACAAAGGAGGGCGAGGTTGATCGTGAATCGCCCAAGGGAAAATCTGTTATGCCCGAATGGCTAGAGAGGCAACTTGAAAAGAAAACTCCTACCCCAAAGTATCCAAGAGCAAAGACTGGAGGCTATCTTAGCCCAAGCGTAAATCACTACCAAAAAAGAGAAGAATCCCAAAATCAGATCCAAGGTAAGGATGGACGCTTCTGGATCCTGAACTGTGCAAATAGCAACTCCAATGGTGGGAAAGGAAGGGGTAAGCTATAATATCTCCACCATTGACTTGGGAACAACTACTAGAGAGCAGAAGGTGGAACACCTCGAGGAATTTTTTGCCATGGTAGTGCATTTAATACAACATGATAAAATTTCAAAGGATGAGCTTAAAGCACAGGTAGCTGATCTAACAGCTTACATCTGACAATGGTCCTCAACTGAAGAAATGCCTACCACATCCGTGGCTCCCCCGCAACTACTATCCAAGGAATAAATTGATAAGCTAGAAAAGAGAAAGAATTTGGACAAAACTATAGAAAGTTGGTTCTGACAGGTTCTATACGTCAAAAATATGGGTATCAGTTAGGCTGTTTGAACAACCAATAAGTTCCTTGACTTATAGCAGTCTTTAGAAAGAATGAAGAAACTTTGCACTGACTTCCCTGTAACATACAAGTCCACCTATCCAAAGATTGAGGCTATCCTTAAACTGCCAAGCACCACATGGGAAAAGAAAATCGCACTCAAGAGAGACGATCACTAGCTTGTGGATGTTTAGAGATGGGACTTTGAGAGCAGAAAAGAAAGATTGGAGCAGGTGATTGACAAAATAGATCCGGATATTGAATGGGTCCAAGAGATTAGGACTAATTGTGTTTGATATTTGAAGCTAATGACAGGCTATGAGATGTATGTCGTACAAATGGACCGAGATAAAGTAAGGCCTCATTTCTAGAAAAAGATGGAGGAGAGGATGTCAGATGAAATAACCACCGATTTCGTGAGTTTTGCTACCCGAGCCTTTGCACAGTCAGAGTTGTTCCGAGACCACACTGCCAAGTATGATGAAGACTGGAAAAGGCTTGAGGACAACTCAAAGGAGTGGATTTATCAAGTGTTGTGATCTAAAATCATAGAAGTCGACAAACTCCAACCGATAATTTTGAAATTCATGGAGTATGCGGCTTTGAAGAAGCAGGAACACAACCCTATTATTAGTGAAGAGCTTCTAAAGGAGTAGCTACAATGAAAAGGGCAATTGGATAAATGGAAAAACTACTACAATGATGTCACTAGAGGACAAAATAGAGATGAAGACAAAGTTGTATTTTAAATTGTAATATATTGGGGGGTAGGTAGAACCCTAGTTTGTAGTGAATCTTGGCCACACAATGAGATTAAATCTTGGCTATTTGTTCTACTTTTTGGGCACTATAAATGGGGGTCTCCTCTCATTTTCAAAAGAGATTTGATTTGTTGTAAAGACATGCTGCAAAAATTTCTAATGAAAATACATTGAATTGGTGCATTTTCTAAGTTCTTCACATGTTTCATGATTCAATCTCCCATTATTAGATGTTTTATTTAGATTTACACTATTTTTCTAGTTAACTTTAAATTTATTAAATAGATTTTGGGAATACTGTTCTATGATTGTAGATATTTTATGTTGTGTTGATGCCTTCCAGTCCATACTTTTTGCTATTTACTACTAGTAAATGTTCTTGTAAAGTTAGTCTGGGCTAAAACTTGAAGCTACTTTTAAACTTTTACCTTCATTCATGCATGTATGTGGAGGATGAATGGTAAAATATTTGCAGACCTTTGAAGATGGCACATATTTCATGATATTGTAGGTTTCTTGGTTAAGTGGAATTTTGTTTGAAGGAAGTTGTCCATAGTAGAACCTCCATGATCACTGTTCACTGTTAGTTGCAGATCCAGGAACCTTCCCTCTTCCCTATTCTTTTCTTTATTTTTTAGAAACAACCTGTGCTGAGGTTCATTGCACATTGTAAAGCCAAAACTTAAGGAAAACATTGAAGTTTTAGATTGTTGTTCGAACCTATAGAAAAGTGCACCTTGACTCCCATCTTAGAAACTTCAAATTTTAAGATCCACCTTGCATCCAGCTATGTAAGGCTACCCTGTGGTCACCAGAAAAATAACATCAAACATCAATTGAGGAATTCCATGCAAGTCATGACCTGACACTCGAGAGACCTTGGGGTGATTTTCAACAACTTATTGTTGGAAGTCTCCTTTCAAGAGAGGTAGTGCACCTATGCATTTCCTGTGCTGAGAAAGTGTACAAAGACACCCATCAATAGGTATTTTTGGGGAAGTTGTATGAGGATGCAATGCTTTATAAGAATTTTCACAATTCATTGTAAAAAAATCAAATGAGTATAATAATATTAATATACTTTCATATTTTATGATAAGATCATGGTTTAGTTTTTAGAATATTTATGGTTACATTTTTTAACAAGTCTTAATGTGTACATTTAAGATATTTGTCATGAATTTACCATTATTAGTAATTTCAACATGAAATTTCTAAAGTGGCTCAAATAACCCTTCTACAATAGTATATATTCACTCCACTTTCTTGAGAACGAGTCTATAAAAATATAAAAAATGTGGGGTACCCTAAGATTAGTACTCATAACCTAGGGTACATTCCATCATTTATAGGGTTTCATTAGGATGCAAATCAACAAGGTGCATAGATTGACTTTCAACCTCCAAGGTGAGTCAATCAAACCTAGATCTGATCCTTTTGAGTATTAGGAATGATTTGGAATTGATTTTAATTGATTTCCCTAATTAAACTAAAAGACCTAATATGATAATTACAATTTATCAAAAGTAAATAGACTAAAACAATAGTTTTCAAGTGGATATGGAAGTTGCAGAACAATATGTACCTATCACCAAAATTTGGATCTAAGTGTTGTAGCAGGACTGGGTCACCCCTGGGCGACTGGGACTTTGATAGAGGGTCTTGAAATTGTTTTTACATTCCTCTGGTGTTGGATTCGAGCTTCTATTTTCCACTTGTCCCACTATAGGAATGTCATAAATAAATTCTACAATTGATTTGTCATGTCTTAACAAGGTTGATGACAACAAATGCAACAATGGAGAATTTTTCCTTTAGGATCTCTTCAATCATTTTCAAACCTGTAACCTACACATTCACAAAGAGAGAAAATGTTGTACCATATAGGGTATTTCCTCAGTCAAACCCCGTGCAAGTGTTCCCACTTCCATAATGGAAATGCCAATGATAAAACCTTAATGGAAAGGAAGGAAATGATTAATGAAAAGAATGTTGCAACTCACCACCCTTTAATGGCTTCCTTGAAGGACTAAGGTCATACACATCTCTTTAAGGATTTGGATCTTTCTCAATAGATTTCCTTGAATGCTTGGATGCTTGGATGCTTGGAGACCTACAACAATTTTAGCCTTCAGTAGATAATAACATGGACACACAAACTTTGACATGATGTTGGATCTTGAATTGTTGTAATAATGATTGATAATGTTGCTCTTAAACGCTCTTGACAATAATACTTGATCATAAGTCCTCCAAATTGTCTTCTAGTTTCAAATGATCAAAAGACTAGGTATTTATATGTGTTTATCCAATTTCCCAAAAATTAGATTCCAAAAGCTGACACTTCATAAAATTTAAATTTTGGATATTAAAATATTGTGAACAACATATTTGAATTTGGGTCTTGGCTAAGAAGGGGGACCCAGTCGCCCATTGACGAATGGGTCCTAGCTCAAATTTCTAGGACACTGAAAGTTGGGGAAAATTTAATGATTGGATGCATTTGTTCAATGTTTGTCCTCCTTCAAAAAATGGTAAAAATTAGACTTTGGAATGCATAATTTGAAAAATTAGAAGCTTAATCAAGTCTAATAAATTAAGGCGCCAAAACATAGTATGAAATTGTAAAGGTATACAATTTTCTACACTACATTTAACCCCATTTTAGTGAGAGTATGAACTTACGCTCAAACTCACACTAGCGTAGAGAAATATATGTCAAGAGGGGTTTGATTGCACTAATATTGAAGAGATAGGATGACTAAAGATCAAGGAGGTGGCCAAGACCCCAGGATCCAAGATCCCATGGCGAACCAACATAACCCCAAAGGAACACACATGTATGATATGCATCAAGACAAGATACACTAACATACAATGTCAAAATAAATGTAAGGAAAAGGAAAAAATTGGTATGGACTAACAAGTTGTGTTATGCTAGCAACCATACAAACAAGAAGACTCACAAGCTAGTAAGGACCATTTTTTACTAGGTGAGCTCCCAAAACAGGTAGCAAAATGAGAAACACACACTAGGTCTATAAGGTGTGCCCGTAACCATACCAAGAATTAGGCTCCCTAATAACCTCGATAAGTGCTACAAAATGATCAAAATGCTATGCCAATGCTTACATTAAATTCAACCCCTATGAACAAAGTGAAGCCAAGAAAATTTCAAATGTCAAATATCAATGCACCACTAAGTTCAACCTCAATGAACAAAGTGAAGCAAAAATGCCAAGTATCAATGTCAATGCATCACTAAGTTCAACCTCTATGAGAAAAGTGAAACAAAAGTGCCAAGTGTATGCCACCACTTTAAATAAATTTCTAACACCATGTTGTGAGAAATTAATTTAAAGAAAAAAAATGATAAATGTCATGTAACAAACGATCATAAGAGCTTATTTGGAAAGACCTATGCTAAATCTATATCTTTCCAAATAAAGCTACATAATGGTAAGGGGTTTCCCCAAAAATGCAATGCCATGAATAACATAAAAAGGTACATCGAGGGATCCATGGATCTAGTGTCAGTACATGTCTTTTCTATAGTAATATAATAGAGCTCATAACTGACATCATTCCCCAAATACTCATGGAACAACAAACACAATGGAGGAATGGCACATAGAGAGAGAGAGAGAGAGAACAAAGAATATTTTGGGTCAACATGGAAGAGACCTAAATGTCTCAACACCTTGCATCGTCCCCAAAAGGAAAACACGAGACAAAAGGAACATATAAAGTTTATGAAATATAGAACAATTGAGATACAAATAGAATAATGCCACAATAGGTTTGTTTCCCTTGTATCCTTGTGCCAACAAAGAAACAAGGGTCATCCAAAGAAAACTCACAAACATAAAGACATTCCAAGCAACACAACATGAGAGATCACATCACGTGCAAGAAAACACAAAGAACATATGAACATGGGTAGGTGCAAAAAGATGGGCGACCAAAAAGGAATCTTAGGTGGCCACTTTTTTTTGAAATTAGGAAATACTGACCTTGGATGTGAAATTGAGGATAGTTACACTCAAAAAAATTAGATGCAACAAAAACAAGGATCGTATGTTCTGGGTCTACTTTCTAAACTACTATTTTTTTTAAAATGGTAGCGATTAAGGGGTTCAAAAGAGGGAGCCACATAAATTTGTGTTTTTTTTTCAAAAAAACATAACATAGCAACTTTTGTGGCTCCCTCAAAAGGTTAACGTTTTTTTTTGGTATTTTAAAAATCACTTCTGTGAGAAATTAGCTAACAACATGTAGTTTATGCCCAATTTTTCTGATAATTTTTTAATGAATATTTGATTTTTTACTAATTTTCAAAGTGGACACTTCCTAAAAAATAAGATTTTGGTCATGCTACCCCTATAAATTTTGAAAACTAATTAAAAATCATTTTTTAAAAATATGTGCAGAATGGAGTCACATTTCTAAAAATGTAATTTATTTGAAATTTCGATGAACAAATAACTTATAAAGAAAAAAATACAAAACACTAGTTTTTTCAAAAAAACAAACACACAAACAAAAGAAATTAAGGATGAAAGGCTTAACATTGTCAAAATGTGAAAAAAATTACATTATTAGATATCTAAGAGAGAGCCTAGCATTACCCAAGTGTTCGATTTGTTTGACCTTGAAACACGTGCAAACCTGATGCTTAGCACGAACGTGATTATGTGAAATATTGTAGAATTTGGAAAAACATGTCTTTGGACATTGGGAAGGCACTCCAAGCCTTTGGTTTGGTATTCCAAAGAAAATACCAAGCCTAAGGCTTGGGGACTCCCAAAGAAAGAAATAATGTGGGTGTTTTATAACATGCTCACGTTATTTCATAGTTTTGACATATTTTTTGCATATGTGCTTGAGTTTCCTAAGAAAGACATAACGCAAGCACACTATAACGTGCTCACATTATGTCTTGCTTTGTGTTAAATGTTATTATACTAAATGTATGTATATATTCTTGTATGCATGTATGCTTGTATGACATGTATGTATATATGTATGTATGTATGTAAGTATGTAAGATTGTATGTACGTATGTATATATTCTTGTATGTATATAAGTATATATGTAAGTATGTATGTGCATACCTGTATGTATGTATGTATTTAGAGGGAGGGAGAATCATAAGAGAGAGAGAGAGTTGTCTAGGTAAGGTGGGAGGGAGAGAGGGTAGGAGAAACCTAAGAGAGAGAGGTAGTGATTGAGAGACCTGAGAGAGGGAGTGGGGGTGGCAAGGAGAGATCCGAGAGAGAGAGAGAGAGAGAGAGAGAGAGGGAGAGAAGGGGTTGGAGTGAGAGGAAATTATCTAGGTTAGACCTGGGAGAGAGATAGAGGAGTGAGAGAGAGGTTGAGAGAGGGAGAGAGAGAGAGAGAGACCTGAGAGAGAGGGAGAGAGAGGGAGAGGGAGTGGGAGAGAGGGTGTTAGAGTCAGAGGGACTTATCTAGGTAGGGTGGGATGGATAGAGGGAGAGAGAGATTTATCTAGGTAGCGTGTCATATGTTGGTGTGAATAAGTCTTACCTAGTTAATTCTTTTACTAGGGACTTAGGGGACTTAAGTTTACTTAGGATAAAAGATTCTTTCTAGAAATATTAGTTGTCTTATCTAGACTTCACATCATCCTAGGTAGTTATGAGTTAGATGTCTCATGTGATAGGATTAAGACACTTGTCATGATCTTGTCTTATCCTATCTCTCATCCTTGCCTTTATAAGAAAAGCATCTCTAATATATTTTGCATTGTATTCTATTGCATGGAATATTGATCATTGTATCATATTGCAATTCTTGTTTGGTGGAATAGCATCTTGCATTGTTGCTTCTCTCTATCTCTTATGGAGGTTATTTGGTGTTACAGATTGAAGATCTCGGTTGCTCACTTCAACATCATATCAGATCTTTGAATCTTGCAAGCACCTTCTATTTTTTTCATTAGAGAGTTTCTACCATCAAGTTTTCTATTGTGATTTTAGTTTCTTTTATGATCTTGCAAATTCATCGTATGCTCTTCTCTTGTGTTTCAATATGATCTTGAGAATCAAAAAGGGTTTGAAAAGATTTTTTAATCCTATCTTGCATGTATGTATTTTGGTGAGATCTGGTGATTGCAGCACTTTTGGCTATAGTAGCAGTATTTTAGTTATCCCATTGCATCTAGGAGGCTTGAGAATGTTAGATTTGGATTTTTTTTCATTCAATTTGGTCACCATTTGCATCTTTGGAAAACAAGAGTTTGGAGCTCAAATCTGGTGAACATCTTTTTACATGAGCATTTTTGCAAAAAATAACCTTTCCATTGCGTCTGGGTGGCCGTTTGCAAGAATTTTGATATATAACTTGGCCATATTTGGTGAAAGTTGATTTTGGGGCAAAAACATTTTACCTAGAAGGTCATACGGCCCCCAAGTCGATGATACAATTTTGCATAATTAAAAAATAAATATTTTTTAATATTCTACATCATTTTATTATTCAAGTTTTTTAGAAAAAAAAAATTGGGCATTTTATTATATTGAGGGCATATTAATTTTTGGGGGCATTGCAATATCAACATACAAATATTATTTTGCAGAAGCATTTAAAAATTTCAATAGGGGTCGTATTGCAATTGTCAGCCCACTTGGTAAAACTCTCGATGGCCTTTCATCAATGTTCATCCTATCCATTAGAATTTTCATGTGGTCGGGCCCTTAGCAAAGTTTCGCAGGCTATGTTGAAGACTCGTGACTTCTATTTTAAGTCACCAGCTTGACCATCACAGCTAGCAGCCCTTTAGAGGAAATTTCTAGTGGGCGGTAACACAAACTTAACCACTAGCCATGAAGCCCTCAAACTGCTAGCATAATCAGTAACCACCAGGGTGGACAAGTTAAGCAGCAAACTACCTAGCATAAAATTCTAACCACCAGGAGGGAGGTAATTGCCAAGAGCTTAAACCATGATATGTGAACAGGCTAGACTGTAACTACTAGCAATTTTCTATAACTGTCAATTTTTTGCTCCACCTTAGCCTGTGGTTGTGTGGGCGACCAAGTGCCAGTACCCATGGGCTTAAATTTTGTGCTTGGTTAGTGATCTTTTTTGCCCCTATTTAGTCTTGAAGGTGCCTAAATAGGCCTTTTTTTCAATTCTACATAACTTTTCACCACGACGTCAAATTTTTGCAAACGAGATATTGTCAAAAAGCTGGTTTGAAAAAATTCATAGTGGTGTAGGTGATTTTTCTAGATTTTTACATTTTTTACCAGCTTTTTCAGCCTGAAGGTATAGGTGCATTTATTGCTTGTAATTGGCATAACTTTTGCATATGAAGAAGAAATTTGGTAAAAAAAAAATTTAATTGCTCATAAAATCGTAAGGAATATTTTTGTAATCTCTATTTTTAGTTTTGGAAAGCTATTTTTTCTAAAAATTGTAAAATCATCGTGTGTTATAAACAGTCGATTTGAGCTTGTCACTTGTACAAATTGCAAAATTTCTTCATTGTAATTTGTAGGGGGGATTGCAAATTGAATTTTAATACATTCTAGTGGGTGAAAGGAACAATTTAAGTGCCACATTATCTTCTTTCTTTTGGTGTTCATGGAAGATCTAAGGCAAATTGAACCACTCAAGTCACAATACTATCATACATGGAAGTAAAAATGACTCAATTGTTACAATCTAAGGGTCAATGGCCAATTTTAGATGTAGAATAACCTGAATTCACAAGGGATTATGAAAAATTTGTCCATATATGTAAAATGGATGAAGAAAAAGGGCTCATTGGATCACATGTATTTGATAACTTGTTTTATATTTCAAAGTGTAAAAAACCTAAGATTGTTTGGGATAAACTTGAAGAATTGTATGGTAAAACCAATTAGTTCAGAACCTTGTAGCTTCAAGTGGATCTTCAAGCACTCTCTCCAAATTCATTTCCTTCAATTCAAAATTTCCTTACATAATTCAAGTTGATTTTGTCACAATTGAAAGGATGTGGCAATGATATATCTAGTGATGATTGTATCTTCTTGATTGTGTCTAAGCTGAGAGGCCCTTATCAAGTGTTTTCTTCTAATTTCTAATGAAATATGGATGTCATGGAAAAATATTATAAAAGGCCTTCGTTTGAATTATTTTGTGAGTGTCTTACTAGGGAGGAGGCTAAGTTGATTTAGTTGGATTCCCTACCTAATTCCAAGAGTCATGCTCTAATGTCACAATCATCCAAGGGTAAAGGAAAGAATAAGAAGAAGCCCAAGATGAGAATCATCTTTAGGTAGTGAGACTCCCTCCAAATTGAATCAGAAGAACAATCAGAAGTCCACTCCATCTCCTTCTTCTTCTAAGCCCAGGAAAAAGAATGGAGATCCTTGCTCATTTTGTGGCAACTGGGCATGTTGCAGCTCATTGTTTCAAGAGACTTGAGGCCTTGGAGGAAGCTATGAAGAAACACAACATTTCAGTGTCTAAGCTTTCTTCCATGGGAAAAGGCCAAGATCTTTCAGCATGAGCCATTCATTCATCTTCAGATAGTTGGATTCCTGATTCAGGTGCTTCACATCACATGACTAATTCACGTGATCTTCTTGATTCCATTGTTCATACTTCTACTTATCAGATTGCAATTGGAAACTCTTCACAGATTCCAATTTTGGGGACATGCTCCATTCAAATGCTAGATGGGTGCATTGAGGATGTTCTTCATGTTCTTGATATTTCAATGAATCTACTTTTCATATATTAGATTTTTCATTATAGAGATGGGAAGTCAGTTGAGTTTACTCCATAGAATGTGACTATCAAACTATTGTAGGATCCTGAGAAGGTTGTTGCTACAAGGATAGTTGATCATAAGAACCATTTGTATTGATTTTATGGCTTTGAGTCTTCATCGGGTTCCTTTTTTGTTGCTCATGATGATTCAATAAGCAAGCTTTGGCATGAAATATTTGGGCACTTGAACTATAGACATCTTCAGAAGATGCAAGCACATAACTTAGTGGTTGGTCTTCCAAAGATCTCTTGCATGGATGGTGTTTGTCAAGGTTGTGTTCTTGGCAAGAAACATTAAGATCATTTTCCTAAGGGTCAAGATTCCAGCTCCTTTTTTTTAGGGGCTAAGTATGTGCTCACATTCATTGATGTTTTTCCTCGATGAACATGGGTTTATTTTCTGAAGCTCAAGAGTGAAATTCTCACAAACTTCAAGACCTTCAAAAAATTTGTGGAGAAGCAATCAGGTTTTTCTCCTTGACACATACAAACAGATAATGAGGGGAAGTATGTCAATTTGGCATTTTAGGATTTTTGTAGTGAGCATGGTATTCTTCATCAGCACATAGTTCCTTACACTCCTCAACAAAATGGTGTGGTGGAGAGAAAGAATAGGACTCTCAAGGAGATGGCCAATTGTATGATTCAATATAGGTCCATGGCTCCATCATTTTGGGCCAAAGCCATCAATTGTTCCAATTATATTCAAAACTATATGACCCACAAGGTAGTGTGGAATATGACCCCTGAGGAGGCATGGTCTCATCGCAAGCCTAATGTATCCTTCTTTAGAGTATGTGGTAGTGAGGATTGGGCATTCATTATGGATGGTCATCGTAAATCAATGGATAAGAAGAGTCAGCAATATATTTTTTTTGGTATTGTGAGGATGTGAAGGCATAAATATTGTTTGATCCTAATACATGAGAGGTTCATTTTTGTCGTGATGTTCAGTTTGTTGAGACCTTCACATAGAAAGATCCTCCTCTGACTTTTTCTTCATCACAACCTTTTCAATATTCTTCAGTTGATGATGATTTTCTACTTGAGGAAGATTTTGATGATGGTCTTGATGCTCCTCCTCCTTAGTCAACCACTAGCTCATGATGGGCTCGACTTACTCTTGAAGAGGTTGGTCCTCTTGTTGGTGATCCCACAAAAACTTGCCACACTCATTCTCAAACTTAAAGAATTAGTCTTTTGAGTTGGAATTTTAGATAATCTTTAGAAGTTTCTAGATGCTTTAGGTATTCTAGAGTGGGATAGTGTTATGGCTAATGAGTATTCTTCTTTGATGAAGAATCATACTTGGGATCTTGTGCCTCTTCCTAAGGGAAGAAAGTTGGTTCGGTGCAGGTGGGTCTATCGTACCAAGTATGCAATAGTTGGTTCTATTGACAATTATAAGGCTCATCTTGTTGTAAAGGGGTTCCCTCAGGTTGAAGGAATTGACTATTCTGAGACCTTTGCTCATATTGCCAAGATGGATTCTATTCGCCTTGTCCTTCCTATAGTTGCATCTTGGGGATGGTTAGTATTTTAGATGGATGTGAAGAGTGATTTCTTGTATGGGGATCTTCATGAGGAGATCTATATGGATTAGCCACCAGGTTTTGTGCAAGACTCTTCACTTGTTTGCATGCTTTGATGTTCATTGTATGGTGTCAAATAGGCCCCTCGGGCTTGGTATGAAAAGATGGATAGTTTCTCGCTTGCTTCTAGCTACACTCACTACCATTCTAATCCCACAGTATATACTTAGAGGTAGGAGAGGATTTACTCATACTTGTGCTCTATGTGGATGATTCGATTCTCACAAGGAGTTCTACTTCGATGATTTAGAGTACTCAAAGAGAATTGATGGAGCAATTTGATATGAAAAACCTTGGTTTTTTGCACTCCTTCCTTGGTCTTCAGGTTCATTAGACTTCTAAGGGGGTCTTCATTTTCCAACAAAAGTATACTCTTGATTTCCTTTAGAGATTTGGCATGGTTGATTGCAAGCCTTCCCCCACTCCATTTTAATTAGGTGTTGTACTGTCTACAAGTTTCTCTACTCCTATAGTTGATCCTACCTTGTATTGATGGTTGGTAGTCTTTTGTACTTGACACATATTCATCCTGATATTTCCTTTGTGGTTGGACTTGTCTCTCACTTTTCTCAAGATCCCCATGAGAGTCATTGGAAGGATGCCAAATGTATCTTGAGATACATTCAAGCCACTACTCATTTCATCATTTATTACACATCAAGTGCATCTCAGATTATGGGCTTCACTGAATCAAATTGGGTTGGTGATGTCAATGATCGGAAGTCTACTTCTAGCTTTGTCTTTTGCCTTGGTTCTGTTATGATTGCATGGTCATGCAAGAAGCATACAACTATTTCATTATCATTGAAAGAGGTTGAGTATCGAGGTGCAGTTCTGGCTAGTCAAGAGGTTTTTTGGCTTTGTCATTTCATGACTAAGCTTGGATTTCCTTCCACTCAACCCACTACTCTTGGTGCAACAATCAGAGTGCCATCCATATCTCTCACAGCCCAATGGAGCATTAGCACACTAAGCATATTGAGATCCACATGCACTTCATCAGGCAGCTTATACAAGATGGTGTTCTCAGCTTGGAGTATTTTCCTATAGATCTTTAGGTTGTAGACTTCTTCACTAAACCTTTGGCATCACATTGTTATCTTCAGTTGTGATTGATGCTTGGGGTGAAGAAAGTTTTCCTTAGGGGGTCTTGAGGAGTCCTCAATTTTTTAGTTTTCTTTGCATCTTTTTCTCTCTTTTGGAGAGGAGTTTTCTTCCACATCGTTTTTCTCCTATTCTCTGCTTGTGAGAGTTTATTTTTTTGTACATGGGTACCTCATCAGGCCTTGTTGTTGGGACCCATCTTTTGCATTGGTTTGTTCCTCCCTAAGTTGCACTTAAGGGGGGGTGTTGGTGTGAATGATTATTGTACCTAGTTAATTCCTTTACTAGGGACTTAGGGGACTTAAGTTTACTTAAGATAAAATATTTTTTCTAGAAGTCTTAGTTGTCTTATCTAGACTTCACATCATCCTAGGTAGTTATGAGTTAGTTGTATCATGTGATAGGATTAAGACACTTGTCATGATCTTGCCTTATCCTATATCTCATCCTTTCCTTTATAAGCAAGGCATCTCTATCATATTTTGCATTACATTCTATTTCATATCATAGTAATCATTGTATCATATTGCAATTATTGTTTTGTGGAATAACATCTTCCATTTTTGCTTCTCTCTATCTCTTTGTGGAGGTTATTTGATGTTGCAGATTGAAGATCTTGGTTTCTTACTTCAACACCATAAGGAGAGACTTGAGAGAGAGAGGGGGGTGGGAGGGATAAACCTAAGAGATAGGGAGTGCAAGAGAGAAGTCTTAGTTGTCTTATCTAGACTTCACATCATCCTAGGTAGTTATGAGTTAGTTGTATCATGTGATAGGATTAAGACACTTGTCATGATCTTGCCTTATCCTATATCTCATCCTTTCCTTTATAAGCAAGGCATCTCTATCATATTTTGCATTACATTCTATTTCATATCATAGTAATCATTGTATCATATTGCAATTATTGTTTTGTGGAATAACATCTTCCATTTTTGCTTCTCTCTATCTCTTTGTGGAGGTTATTTGATGTTGCAGATTGAAGATCTTGGTTTCTTACTTCAACACCATAAGGAGAGACTTGAGAGAGAGAGGGGGGTGGGAGGGATAAACCTAAGAGATAGGGAGTGCAAGAGAGAGGGAGTGGGAGAGGGAGGGAGTGAGAGAGAGGGAGTGAGTGGGAGAGAGATAGAGGATGAGAGAGAGAGAGAGGGAGAGAGAGAGGGAGAGGGAGTGGGAGAGAGATAAAGGGAGTGAGAGAGAGACCTGAGAGAGGGAGAGGGGGTGGGAGGGAATGGGAGAGAGGGGGTTGGAGTGAGAGGTACTTATCTAGGTAGGGTGGGAGGGATAGTTTAGAGAGAGAGGGGGTTAGAGTGAGACAATTATCTTGGTAGAGAGAGAGAGTTATCTAGCTATGTAGGTAGGGTTCTTGAGGGAGAGACATGAGAGAGAGGGGTGAGTTGGAGGGAGACAATTGAGAGAGGGAGAGAGAGGGAGTGGGAGATAGAGGTAGTGAGAGATAGAAACCTAAGAGAGGGAGCGGGGTAGGATGAAGAGACTTGAGAGAGAAAGAGAGATAGACCTGAGAGAGGGAGAGGGGTGGGAGGG
>VDFB02169995.1:0-44941 GCA_007258455.2 Sequoia sempervirens | reverse complement strand
AAATAAATATTGATAAATATTAAACTTCTAATATATTTAATTAGTAATATATGTGAAAAGTTAAATTATATTTATATTTAATAATGTATAGTGTATATAAATATTAAATATATAATAACTAAATTTAATAGTATTATGATAAAAATAGTTAAATATATAAAATGTGATTTTATTTCATAATATTAAATTAAGAATATTATAAAATATATATATATATATAATCTAAAATAAAGAATAAATACCATAAAAGAATATATAATAAAAAATAATATATGTAAAAAGTTGTATGATATTTATATTTAATAACTTATAGTGTATATAAATATTAACTAGCAATCGCACCTTAGGGTGCAATGGGTACGTCGAAGAGGTGAGGAATGTCAATAAGGAAAAGTTTTTTTTTTTTTTTTTCATAAATTCATGTCATACATGAGGTCAGTTGGTAGGTTATTTATGAAATGATGTTTGTGCAACAAAGGTGTAAATGGACCAAGTAGTTTCAAATCATCTATGCATCCAGTTACTAATATTTAGACATGATTAAAACAAAAATGTTTAAATCGGAATGATAATCAATTTCCATTACCAATAGACTCATGTTATGTAATAGGGAGAGAGGGAGAGAGGCAAAGAGATATAGACAAGGAAGAGAGGGAGAGAGGGATAGATATATAGATAAGTGAGAGAGAGAGAACTATTCCATTTATAGTGAAAATAATTAATTTTTAGATAGTTATGGTCTTAAATATTTATGAAAATTATAAAGTCAATTTACAATAAAGTGAGTTATATTTTAAAATTGACCTTTGTCTTTTGATAAAAGAATTTATTAAAAGAAATAATAAATTATTATTGAAATACTTTATTATAAAACTTGAGATCCATTAATTTTTTGAGTTTAATTGGCGAAACAAGTCCATTGAGTAGGAAATGATCAAGGTTATGAATGAAGTTTTTTGTTAGTATCGAATATTTCCTTCTATCTATCAATAGAATCTCGATTTTGCACAATAGGTGGTGGATTGTTATCAGATATTATAGTTGGAAAATGCTTTGATAGTGTATGCAAAATGTGGAAGCATATACAAGATGTGAAGCATTTGACTAGATGCGTCAAAGAAATGTGATCTCATGGAATGCTATGTTTGCAGGTTGTACATAAAATTTGTTTGTTGAAAAAGAGTTGGAAAATCTCAACCAAATGCGATTGGCAGGTGTAAAGCCATACTCGTGAAACCTTTGTCAGCATCCTCCCAGCCTATGCCAAAATGGGAGCTTTGGAACAGGGTGTAGAAATCCATCGTTGGATAAACAATAGAGGAATTTTGTCACATGTTGTAGCTGTAATAGAGTACGTGCATAATGAGGATAAATTGTAGCTTAACTACTAACTTTTGTTTTTTTGTTGAGCTCTGGCACTGCATCAACAAAGAGCAATCCACACTTCTAACCAGTGTCTTTAGGGTGAAGGGGCCACAGAAGAAGTAGGAAATAGAGTCAAGTTCATGCAAGAAAATTAAGATGCAAAAATAAAATGAAAAATATATGTACTCAAGTACCAAGTATCAGCTGAAATGCAAGATAAAATTTAATCTCAAGCCGCTCTGCAATTGGGACACGCCAGGGCACAACAAGATTCAATATTGAACTCAAAAATTTCATGAAAGGATTTTCCAAATACAAGTTGTTATAGCAGGGGAGAACTAGTATTTCTCATGTTTCACCTATATTTAGCAACTTACTATCCATAAAGGTTTGTACTACCTGAATCCTTGCTAAAAACTAGCGCCATAAATATGAACAGAGGAGATTTTTTGATCATCGTGCATCCCCTGAGTAGTGCTGCATGCCATTGATGGTAAAATGGAGAAAGCTAGATATCTCTATTTATAAGAAATCTAAATATGAAAAAAAAAAGTTAGAAACTGTCAGTTAAAAGTGCCAGAAAATATTCATTCATGGTTAAAAGTGCAGTACTCACAGTTTGTGAAAAGAAAAATTGTTCTTAGCTTTGTTCAAATGGATTGTGTAAGTTATTTGAAATTTGTTTTAAATATTACCTGCATTGCCAAAAAAAAGGGGTGTGTGCAATAAATTGTGGACTACACTGTAAAACAGTTAAACTACATTGTAATAGGAGTTAGCTGGCATAACTGAACATAAGCCATTATGTTCCTTCCGTATGAAATTTAATGTTTCATTTTTAAGTACAGGAAATGGCATGTAAAATGCAACTTGAACTTTGATATTTTCCACAAAATGTTGTATTCGTAAATAAAAGATTGGCGGGAAAATTAAAGGATAGGATCTCCTGACTCAAAACCATGACAAGAATAACATGGGAATTCGACGCACCTAGAAACCTCATTCCTTAAAATGAAGAGTATATGAAAAAAATTGGTGATTTTGTGGCTAAAAGAACTAGGCCGTGTCTGAGAAATTATGCTCTTATATTTTTAGTATTAATGATTTTACCCAATCTAGGTCCAAGTTTTATTGCAACATCTGATAGAAATGAAAAATGCTCGGCACATAACCATTTTTCCACTGAAATTGAAAACTGAAGAGCAATGTTGTAGAGTGAAGAGTCAAAATATCCCAATCAGTACAAGGATATTTCTTAGAAAGGAAGGTTTTTGGATTGAATACGAGGAAATGATTTACTTCCAGTTTCTAATATTGAAAAATGTAATCAACACTCTTGAGACTAGATTCTTGATGTAAAGTCTAATCAGCCCAACCAAAAATAAATTAAAAAGTTTTCACATGTAATGTTGGTTTTTGTGCTTCCACTTTCACACAGATCTCACGAAGTGTAATGTCAAATAGATCATTGATCATCTAAAATTATCTAGATATAAACCCTAATAAAATAGAAATTTGATTCGACATTACAACAAATCCATTGAAGAATTAAACTTTACATGATCCCAAAGTTGTACAAAGGAAGAATTTGAGAGATAGTGGAAACTGATATTGTAGAAACATGGCACATATGATGAAATAGCTTAAATATTTCTCCTTCAACAAGTAATTCTCCCTGTGCAAGATACAACTAAAACTTTTTTTCTTGATATTTTGAATCAACACTCCTTGTTAAACACTTGACGTGCCTTGTCTATGCTTCCACATTTTGCATATATGTCTAGTAAGGCTGTTGCAATTACAACATCTGACAAATCCACACCTACCTCATTCCAGTATGCAATAGGAAACTTCAAGTTACTTCAAATCTCATCCACACAACATAAACTACAAAGAAAAATAATTACAATTAGAAATCATTAAAGAGTGGTACGAACAAAAAAAATTCTTTATTGAACTTTGTGCAAAAGTTTTGTGAAGGTCGTGGGCTTGTTTTTGCTGATTTAAGGCACAAGAGTGCTATGTTTGATGCTACTATAATTGAGAAAAAAAATTGTGATGAAATGAAGCTAGACCCAACTTAGGACATCAGT
Source organism: Sequoia sempervirens (assembly GCA_007258455.2). Lineage (NCBI taxonomy): Eukaryota > Viridiplantae > Streptophyta > Pinopsida > Cupressales > Cupressaceae > Sequoia > Sequoia sempervirens. Next base: position 41,483 of record VDFB02169995.1, on the reverse strand, counting down.
AACCTATTGGAGTATAGTTCTTGTTTCTGTGTTTAATGCTTTTGCATATATGCACAGTGCAAGATCAACATTTCTTGGCATACAATTTTTCGTGGAATTAGTTTTATATGTGGTTAGGATTCAGGATTGGAATTTTGGCTTCATATTTATCATCATTTCTTCCTATATTTGAGTAACATCCAACTCACTTCGAATGATGATTTTTTTTAACAGTCAATTATTGCATGTAGCTCTCTTAAATAAAAGCTCCTTTACCATGTCATCTCCTCTCTTTCAAATGAATAATACCATATTTGCAAAGGAGTTGCTAAAGGCTCAAATTAAATGATGTCCATGGAAAAGACTGGCGGAGACATGGCTTATTGCCACATCTCAATTCTGTTACAAATGAGCTTTTGCAACTAAAATAATTAGTCTTTTCTGAAATCTGTGTCATTTAAAAACATCTCGTAAAATAAGAGTGACTGTGGAAATCTAATGTGTTTTCAATCTTGTAAAATTTTTGTACCTACAATTTTGTCTCTAGTCTAGACCTGAAAGTCAGTTGATTACTTGATTACTAGCTTAGGATTGAAAGATTTGTCAACTGTGCTCTACTGTTCAAATTTGATGTGATTGCAATACCACCTTAGAAACTGTTAAATCCAATGCTTTGTCTCATTTTCAGTGGATATCAGCAGTGCCCATAGACAGATTGTCATTGTTACTGATTACATCCAAACTTTCCCATCAATAACATGGGCTTTGAGGCAGAATTTTTGTTTCTGTTTAATAAATACTCTATCTCCTTATCTCCAATTTCCTCTTTCTCCAAGGTAGTGTAAAATGGCCTCTTTGACACATTACCTATGACTTCACCCAAATTAGCCACAGACCTTGAACCTACAAAGGTACCAAAAACATCAAATTAGCTAACAACAGTGGCAATATCTAGTGCATTCTTTCACAATATAACACTTACAAATGATAATGCCTGTTAAAGTGACAGCTAGTATCAACTCTATTTTTAACAAGTAATGATATCTGGATTATGCTTGATATAATGGCTTAGAGTTTGCCTATAGAAACTGAAAGATAAATTAATTAGTGTATTAATCCAAAAAATCTTAGTAAGCGAGTTAGGGTTTAGAGTAAGGTGTCTAAACATAGATAACTTCAAGATATTGGCTGGGTCACATCATGGATGCCGTAATGTTAAAACCTAAATGTGCTCATTGTTAGGATTTTGCCCGTAAATTGTGTTTTAATAAGCATACTCTAAAACCCTCGTCCAAACATTATTTTCACGCTACAAAATTCGATAAGTGAAAGGTCATTACCAGCGAGGATGAGTTTGGAGGTTCGACGTTCCTTCTACGAATCGATCCAACCTGAAAAAGCATATCCACGACTGAGAGAGCATATCCATAGCAAGCAGGATGATTGAAAGAATTGCAGCCGTCAAATTTTTGCTGTACTAATTCGCTGGTTTTTCTTCCCCGTTCACCATCTTTTTCACTCACCGAGCACATATTGTCGAGCTCATATTGTCAGCATTTATCTTGCACGACAGTCAGGAGGCTTACTAATCATGATTGCTCTCAAACAAACATTATGAGACTTTTTGAGTTACAGAGCCCAGCCGCGATTCTATGATCTTCGTTTGCCTACATTTTCAAGTTGAAACCCTCAAAACCATGCTCTTCCTTGCTATTCATTTAATGGCCGCCAACGACTTTGATCATTTAAGTGGCATTCTCTGCAACCGCAAGTGATTGTACTATGGAAAAAATATAAAATATGCAAACGGTCAGGATTAATTCTATGGTCGTCCAGTCTAATGTAAATTGTTGATAGACAAAACTAGCTTCCTCAATCTTATATAGGGAACGCCTTTGGCGTAAATATATAATATCTAGAAATATTATAATATTATACTAAAAATGTGTATATATATAAAATGTAATTTTATTTCATAATATTAAATTAAAAAAATTTAAAAAATATATATTTTATAATATATATATATAATAGAAAATATAAATTATAACAACATATATTATACAAAACAATATATATAATAATACTAAAATAATCTATACACTTTATATTAGTGGAAAATTAGAAATAATATCTAATTTTTTCTTTTTTCTTTGTTTTTGGTTTTTTCTATTATTATATGAACACAAAAAATATTTTCTAGTGGAAATGTAGAAAGAATATCTGATTCTTTACTTTATTTCTTTGTATAAAGTGTTTTATTTTTTTAATATTATTTTAATTTATTTTATATCGGGTTCACCAAATGATGAAATCTTTTTCAATGGTCAGTTCCATTATTCTACCACATTCTCAATTGTCGATCATTAAAAACAGCTGGTTATGTTTATATAGAGAATGCCTTTAGCATAATAAAAGAAACAAGTAATAATATTTATGTAAATAAAAATAAATTTATATAATTAATAATTAATTTATAATTATATTATTAATATACTATTAATCATATTGATGTCTATCTTTCAAATAAATATGTTTGAAATTATGATTACAACTAAAGGGGAAAAAATAAGGAAAAATAAAATCGTCCAATAAAATGATATCATGCAAAATCAAATGTTGTCCAAAGAAAAGTTGACATTATCTCAATCAAGCGTTAATAGATGTCAAGCTCTTTGTTGAACTATTTTCAAAGTGTGTTTGTTGACATATGATCTTCCATAAACAATGCTCATATATCAACAAATAAGGCCTAAAATAACAAATAAGATGTTAATTGTTTACTTTGAATGCCTCAAATTTCTTGTATATAAATTTATTGCTTACCTTTTTATGTAAAATGGAAACAATATTCAACTCTTAACATAATGGTAAGCCAATTGAATTTCCCAATTTAAAAGAAAAATTACTACTGAGTTTCTCAAAGAATGATAAAAGAAGTGGGATCAAGAATATGACAGGCCATTGTTTCTTCCTGAGGGTTTCTACCAACACACAATCTTCCATATGAAAACAAGAAGATTTTGAAAAAAATATTCATGTTCACCATTAAATTTGGTTGGCTAGTTTATTAAAAATAATATCACATTTCATCAAACAGTGCCAATTTATGTGATATGGTGTTCATGTGTTATGTGATATTGATGATTGTTTACTTTCTTTTCATTCCTACTACAAATTGAATATACTATGTGGATTGAATTTTCAAATGTTTAAATGGCTTAAAGGAATACTAATTCACCCCCCTCTCAATATTCTAGGTGTTCAACATTCTTTTCTTCACCAAAATATCTCTTATTGTTTAAGGTATAAGTAAATCTTCATTTGTGGTGATAAGTTGGTAAATTTTGGTCAAAGCTTAATCATGTTGAAGATAATCCAATGGTTGATCATCGTTTGTCATATCTATTAAATCAAGATGCTTTATTGTAATAATTTTCTTAGGATAATCTTCCATGATAGTGTTGATGTTGAGTGTTCAAGGTTTTTTTTATGCTTTTGAAGGACAATATCCAAGACCCCTTTTTATTTCTTATATGTTAGGCTATATAGGGACATGAATTCCTTGTTCTTTCACACCACATTTGTTTCCATTATAGCCAAATTGTTTCAAAAGTTGATTTAATCTTCCATAAAGAGCTTCCATTTCTTTCAAGGATGGCAAGTGTTCATGATAAAATTCATCATAATTTGGTATATAATTTGTGTCTTCTTCCTTATTAAAAGTTGTTAACTTGGATGCTTGTGATGATTCTTCTTCATGTTGTGTTGATATTAATATTGTTTCTCTGACTTTTTATTTATTCTCTTGGTGTGATCTTATATTCTCCCATGAATGTAGGTGTAAAATCCAATGAACCCCAATCATCATCCAATAACTTTGTGATTGATGATAAACACTTTTCTTTCTCTTCTTCTTGTATAGGCTCAACTTTTGCAGTTGCTATCAATATTTTCAAAGGAATTTTCATGCCTTTTTAAGTTTGCAAACAAATTTTAGATTAAATATTAGCCTTAATTGTGTAGACCTTGTTTTGATATGTATACTTCATTAATCAGTAAAGTGTTGAAAGGACTCCATTCATTTCATTAATGCAAGGTCATCCTAAGAGAATATTGTATGAGAGCTCTTCAGGGATAACATGAACAGGAGTTTGTAATGCCACTTTTCCTATTTGAATAGGTAATGTTATTGCACCAAGTAGTTGATTTCCCACATTATCAAATCCACAAATAGATAAAGAATTAGGTTGAATTTCACTCTTATCCACTCCAAGCTTGTCTAAAATTCTTACACTATGATGTAGGAGCATCACTCTAGTGATGTGTTTATGCTCATTTTGATGTTAAGAGTATTATTTTTGTTATTTTAGGTCTTAGGGAGTCCATTTGGATCATGTCAAATGGTTTAAGTTGTGTAAATAGGCCTAGAAATTCAAATTTTCCTTTTCCTACCAAAATGCAAATTTAAATTTGCTATGTGATTATTTGCTTGTGGAGGATTGGGGTTTGTTCCTCGGCTCTTTTTTTGGTTGTTTGAGTCTAATAAGGTCTTAGAAGACCATGAGTGACCTTGTAAGGTCTCTTTTCACGTTTTGTTATCATGTCTAGGTTAAAAACTGCATATTTTGCAAGTTTAAGGCATACAACATTAGGTTACATTTAGGTTTTTGAAGGAAAATCATGTAATTTCAATGGAAACTATTTTGGTAATGTTAATTCACCTTGAATGAATGGGAATACAAGATAAAATAAGATAGAAACGATTTTTTGGCTGAAATACCTTGTTTCTTCACCATTTTTGTTTTTTTTTTTGTAATTATAGTTTGAAAATAGCCTTGCACGACCTTGTATGAAATATCTATAAGTCTAGAAGTGGATGGTTCGATATTTATTTTCTTACAGGTTCAAATTCAATTAGTTTCATTAAATTTCATGAAGTTTTTGGCAAGATATGACAAAATAACTATTGACTGCCTTGTTACTAAGCTAGTGTTTCTAGCGAGTGAAATAAATTCATATGTTTTGTTTGCATGGTTGGAAATTGATGAAAATATATGAAACCCTTCCTTAGGTTACTTCCCAGGTTTCCAAAAAAGTAAAACTTATTAATCTATTGTATGTGTGAGATATGTAGGTCTATGTGTGATTATTGTCCTAAAAGATTGCCAAAACCCTAGGTCTTTGAGTGTTTAGCGAAAAAGCATATTTCTTGAGTTTTTCATAGAAAGTAAGGAGTTGAGTAGAACCTCTACAGTGTATTAAAGGTGTAATAATTCTAATATACATAAGAATGTGTGTTGTTGCAATAAAATCCCAATTAGGACATTGTTGAGGGTTTGAACCTAGAGAAGAAAGTTTCTCAAAATCTTGCAAGATAGGGTTTGAACACCTTTAGTAGAGTCAATAGGAATCTAAAATCATTATCCTTGCATCATTTTTATCCTCTACATAATTATTGGTATCAGAGACAGTTAAATCCAAGGAAACTAATACAAGGGTTAACAATTCAAAAGGAACAATGCCTCCAAGACTCAAAGTTGTAGAAAGGTGTTGGCAACACAAGGGCAAACAACTGAGAGGGGGTATGAATCAATTGTCATGAAAATTATACAAATTAAAATTATTCTCAAATCTCATAAATAAACATGAAATAATAAATCATCACCACATCAAAAACACACATAACACCAAGATATTTTATGTGGAAACCCTGTTAAGGGAAAAACCACAGTGGAGGTTAATCCACAAGATTATACACTGTTAAAAGTATTACAAATGGGGAACACACATGCATTCAAGCACATTGCCTAGAGATCATTGCTCAAATACAAAAGGATTAATACCCAAAAGAAGACTCACTATCTTATAGTCACATTCGGATTACATCGAGAAGATTTTGAACTAAGAAAATATCATCTTCTAATTCCTTATTATAGTTTCGGTTAAGCACATAAAAAAATTCATTTTCTCACTCTTCTTCACACTTTACTTCTTCCTTCAAAGATTAGAATGTTATTCACACCTAGCACATAAAATATAAAATATAAAATCATATATATCCACAACTAAGAATAACATCAACTACATGTTGGCCCAACAAAATATAAAATGTGTACAAACTGTCGGACCAAAACAATAAAAAATTTATCAATGTAGACCAAACAATGTTAGCAAAAACATAGTAAGGACCCAAAACAACATCCTCAAATATGGAACACCTTCAAAAATTATGCCTAGAAGATCTACAACACACTACAATCACCCTATTGGCCATGATCATGAAAAACATGAACTCACAAAAGAAAATCACCAATCACAAGCACAACGATTAATGGAAACCAAAAAAATAGATAGAGTATGATCTAGAAACATCCACAAGCATCATGAATCACTAAAGAAGCATCTGTAACAAATCAAATTACTAGAATCACGTCATCTTCTTTTAGGAATACCAGCTAAAGTAACAAAGCAACTGTCAGAACACAAATACTCATAACTCGATCAAATATTCATGTAAACATTTGAAACTTAATGTGGATAAACTAGATATACTTGTAAATAAATGCTTTAATCCACAACCTCTTATCATCAATATACTTCTCTAGCTACCATACTGAAATTCATTGCATCACCGACAACCTGCAACTTATTTTATTACAATTTTCTCAATATCCTCAACATATATAGCCTTAAAGACATTAGTGACAATAGTGTTGAGATCAATAGCAATAGTGTTGACCTCAATACAACCATATATCAAAATTATCCAACAATCTCCCCCTTTGGCATTCATGGAAACACATGATGTGAAAAAAACCATCAACGATACTTTCTCTTAGCACTTTCTCCCCCTTAGATTTTGACTCTTTTTCTCCTTAACTTTTCATAGTTTTTCACATGACTCTTCTCCCCCTTTGACATCAATGAAAAAGATACAAATTATCTTTATCCACACAAGCTTTGAACCACATTTTTGAACATCTAACTACTCCCCTTGAGTAGCAGCCACCACAACATCAATCTGGATCACAAGATATGACTATGAAATGCATAGAAATATGCAAGTCAATGCATCTTAATTCTGATTAAGAGGGGTAATTGTTGGCATATGGCTCTGAGAGGTCTACTTTGGCTACTTGTGTTGTCATTGATTGCAACTTTAGTCTATAGTTTGATCCACAGTATTAGTTGCGCTTATACCAGTAGAGAATCTAAGTCTCTATATTCTACTAGCAGAGAAAGTAAAGAACATGAAATCCAGTTGGTATGTTAATCCAACTACTTCAGTGGATCGCTATTTTGAAGTGTGGATATCTAAGGAAGTTTTCTTAGCTCGTACACTATTCTACTAAAGAAGTTTTGTGGTGTTGTATTAATCATAGCTCGAGTTAAGAGGTTCAGTGGCATGTTTTCCATTGTGGCTAACATGCTTGATGTGGTGGATCATGGATGTATGTGGAATAATCATTTTGCTATCTCTTATGTTTAGAACCATAGTGTGGGTCCCTTCTATAAGTCTAGCTAACTGATGAAGGTACGCTTCATTTCTAATTAAATATTTAAGGCCAACATGGCCGATATAAGCAAAGAATATTATATTTTGTTGAAAGGTCGACATGTATTGAATTTTTGGGTTAGGAAATATATAAGGAAGATTGATAATTCACTTTGTGTATGTGTGGTATGCAAGATGTGATGAGAGATGTATATATGTGTGAAAAAGAGTAAAGAAGTTGATTCATCAAATATTAGTTGTACTACTGAAAGATTTTCAGCAAGAGAGTAGAGCAGAGCAAAACAAATTTGAGCAGAAGGTCCAAAGTCAGATTGTGTATTTTAGTGGAACTGAATCCAAGAATTTGTAGATGCTATATTCTCAGGTGAAATTTTGTTGTAATCTATATTATAATTGTATGGCAGTGAGCCTCTTTCTTTGAGAAGTGAGCTCTAGGCAGTGCGCCTAAATGTAAGTGCATTCCCCTCTTTTATTTTACTTTTAACAAAGTAAACTTTGTGTATTAATCTCCACCGTGGTTTTTCCCCTAATAGGGTTTTCACATAAAAATCTTTGGTGTTATGGTGATTATTGATGTGACTGCATGTTTTTAATCTATTATGTGTTTCTAATATTATATAAAGTTCTATTATTGCTATTGATGGCTTTTAGATCTATTTTGTTAATCAAAATCATTGAACACTGATTCACCCCCCCTCTTAGTGTTCCTTGCATCCAAAAATTGGTATCAAAGCAGGTTCCTTGTCTCTTTCTAGATTGAAGAAGAAAATGAGTGTGCTAAGATAGTGTATTTATTCTACAAATAAAGTCTTTAACTATTGTCTCAGGTGGCCTCATGTGGTAGGAAAGTACAAGGATAAGCTTGAAGAGATTGAAAGTGAGCTTGTTAAGAATGGACAGAATTATAGTATGCTCTTGGATAAGAATGGAGATGTGAAGAAGAAAGCTTATGATTTACAAATTGAGCATGCAAAATTTTATACTGCTAAGAATGCTCTCATTGATGCTTTCTAGAAAGTCAAAGATATAACTGAAGGGAGATTAGAACAAATTATTGAGACTCTTAAATTAGGAGAAGAACTAGAAGAAACAATCACTATTCCTAAGTATCTTGTGAAAATAATCAATAGAACTTCATAAAAAAATAGTTTGATCATAGCCATTGGGATTGCAATAGAGTCTTGGAAGAAATTCCTCCCATAATTGAAAGCTAAGTATGAAATAATTTCCTAAATTTTTGTAGCAATTCTCAAATTTTGCATCAATATTTGGGGAGAGAATGGAGTAAGAGATAGTGCAGTTAAATATTTTAAAGGAGAGGATAAGGAAGAGAATTATAGAGAGGATGTAGTAGAACTTTGTCATTGATGTCAAAGGGGGAGAGAATGAAGTGAAAAATTTCTTGACATCCAAAGGGGGAGTAGAAGTTTTGGCTTTGATATTTTTTTTGGTTTTGACACTTAGTCAATTTTTCACGAAGTGTTACCATCAATGCCAAAGGGGGAGATTGTTGGGATATGGCTCTCAGAGGTCTACTTTGGCTACTTTTGTTGTCATTAATGGAAACTTTAGTCTACAGTTTGATCCACAGTATCAGTTGTGCTTATACCAGCAAAGAATCTAAGTCTTTGTATTCTATCGGTAGAAAAAGTAAAGAATAGGACACCTGGTTGGTATGCTGATCCAACTACTTCACCGGATTACTATTTTGAAGTGTGGATCTCCAAGGAAGTTTTCTTAGCTCATAAACTATTCTATTGAGTATTTTTTTTGCTTTTGTATTAATCATAGCTCGAGTTAAAAGGTTTGGTTGCATGTGTTATGATCTATTTTCCATTATGGCCAACATGCTTGATGTGGTGGATCGCAGATATATGTGGAATAATTATCTTCCTATCTCTTATGCTTAGAACCATAGTGAGGCTCCCTTCTATAAGTCTAGTTGACTTATAAAGGTACACTTTGTTTCTAATTAAAGATTTAAGGTTGACATGGCTGATATAACCAAAGAATACTATATTTTATTGAAAGCCTGACATGTATCAAATTTTTGGGTTAGCGAATATATAAGGAAGATCAGTAATTCACTTTGTGTATGTGTGGTATGCGAGATGTGAAGAGAGATGTGTATGTGTGTGAAAAAGAGTAGAGTAGTTGATTAATAAAATATTCGTTGTGCTATTGAAGGATTTTCAGCAGGAGAGCAGAGCAGAGTAGAACAAATTTGAGCAGAAGGTCCAAAGTCATATTGTGCACTTCAGTGGAATTGAATCTAGGAATTTTTAGATGCTATATTCTCAGTTCAATTTTTTTTGTAATCTACATTATAATTGTATGTCAATGAGCCTCTTTCTTTGAGCAGTGAGCTCTAGGTAGTGCACTTGAATGCAAGTGCATTCCCCTCTTTTATTTTACTTTTAACAGAGTAAACTTTGTGGATTAATCTCCACTGTGGTTTTTCCCCTAACAAGGTTTCCACATAAAAATCTCTGGTGTTATGGTCATTATTGATGTGACTGCATGTTTTCATATTTTATGTGTTGCTAATGTTATATAAAGTTCTATTATTGTTATTGATGGTTTTTAGATCTATTTTGTTAATCAAAATCATTGAACACTAATTCACCCCCCCTCTTAGTGTTCCTTGCATCCAATAGTAATCACCCCTAGCTTCCCTCTGAGATACTCAAAAGTATCCTTAGGCAATGGCTTGGTAAAGATATCTATAATTTGTTCATTAGTGGGCACATACTCCAATTTGACTTCCTTTTCACTCACCTTCTCTCTCAAAAAGTGAAACTTGATAGATATATGCTTGGTTTTTGAATGCAGCACTCGATTCTTAGAAATATTAATTTCACTTGAACTATCACATAATATAGCAATAGATTCATCATACACAACACTGATATCTTTCAAAATCTGCTCCATCCACAATACTTGAGTACAATTGTTAGCAACATCAATGTATTCTACCTCTGCAGTAGGTAAAGAAATGGCATTCTTCTTCTTACTTAACCATGAAATCATCTTCTTTCCTAAGAAAAATGCACCACCACTAGTACTCTTTTTGTCATTCGCATCCTCTTCCCAATCAACATCAATAAGGCACTCAAAGTAAGGTCATCTTCTTTAGGATACCATAGGCCAAAATCAATTTTCCCCTTCAAGTACCTAAAAATCCTCTTCACAGCTATCACATGAGATTCCTTAGGATCAGCTTGAAATCTTGCAACGATACATACAACATTCATAATATTAGGTCTAGTTTGATTCAAATAGAACAATCCACCAACCATGGATTTGTATCTAGTCTAATTTGTTTTAGGAGAATCATCATCTTGTGTCAACTTACATCTGGTCACCATAGGTGTACCAATTGGATTTGAATCTTCCATACCAAACTTCTTTAGAAATTCTTTCACATACTTGGACTGAGATATAAATATCCCTCTATCTAGTTGAGTAATTTTAAATCCCAAAAATAATTTCATTTCTCCAATCATAGACATCTCAAACTCTCTCTACATCTGATCAGCAAACTTCATGCTCAAACTATCATCTCCTCCAAAAATGATATCATCAACAAAGACTTCAACAATCAAAATCTTTATCATGATCAATCTTGAAATACAAATTACTATTTGAAGTACCTTTATTAAATCTAAGCTTCAACAAATACTTGTCTAATCTAGCATACCATGCTCTTGGGGCTTGCTTAAGTCGATACAATGCTTTCTTCAACTGAAAAACCATATATCCCTGATTAGTTAATTGAAATCCATTAGGTTGCTCAGTAAACACTTCTTCTTCCAGTTCACCATTTACAAATGCTGACTTGACATCCATTTGATAAACCTTGAACTTTTTGTAAGCAACATAAGCAATAAATAGTCTCATAGCTTCAATCCGAGTAATATGAGCAAAATTTTCTTCAAAGTCAATTCCTTCCATCTAAGAATATCCTTTACACACAATTCTTGCTTTGTTTCTAACAACTTCACCTTGCTCATTCAGTTTGTTCTAAAAGACCCATTTAGTTCCAATTACATTTTTTTCCTTAGGTCTAGGAACAAGAATCCATGTATCATTCTTCTCAATTTGTAGTAGTTCTTCTTTCATTTCTTCCACCCAATGTTCATCTTTGCATGCTTCATTGACACTATTAGACTCAGTCTTTGAGATCAAACAATATTCTTATGCAATTATTCTCCTATTTTGAACACCTTTGTTCTTATCACCTATGATCTGATCTTATGAATCATTTATTCTTACATACCTTGGAGTCTTACGGTATTCTTGAACTTCAATCTCTTGTCATCTCACTTCTACACTTTCACTAGTTTCTTCCTCTTGATTTTATAGATTCACCAGAATGGTTTGAACTTGATTTATAGTCTAAACTTTCTTTCCTTTATTTGAACTATCATTTTGATCATCTAAGTCATATCCATAGGTTTTGGATGGCCTAACTATGTCTTCATCAACCTTGACATTAGCACTTTCAATTACTTTCCTCAATCTCTTGTTGTAGCACCGGTAAACTTTAATTTTAGTAGAATAACCAAGAAAGATTCCTTCATCACTTCCAACATCAAACTTTCCTATATCTTCATCTCTTTTGATATAGCATTTACTCCCAAAGATTTTGAAGTATCTAACAATAGGCTTATGACCAAACCATATCTCATAAGGAGTCTTACCGATATCACCTTTGGCATGTACTTGGTTGAGTGTGTAAACGACAGTATTCACAGCTTCTCTCTAGTAGATATGTGAAATATTTCCTTCCAGCATCATGGTCCTAGCAGCTTCTTGAATTTTCTTGTTCTTCCTTTCCACAACTCCATTTTGTTGAGGGGTCAGTGTGGTAGATAATTGTCTCTTTATCCCATCTCTTCAAAAAAAGAATTAAACTGATCAAAATTGAATTCACCACCTCTATCTGATCTCATACATTTAATCTTCAAACTTGTCTCTGTCTCAACCATAGCCTTAAAGATCTTAAATTTCTCTAGAGCTTCAAATTTTTTCCTTAAGAAAGTAACCCACATCAATAAGTAACATGTAATAACCATTTCCTTATAAACTTATGAATCTAGAATGACCACACAAGTCAGTATGCACAAGATCCAACACTTCATTCAAACAATGTTGTTTACTCTGGAATGAAACTCGAGTTTACTTCCCTAACTGACATTCCTTACATATAGCATCAGTAGGTTTTATCAACTTAGGAAGATCTCTCACTTCCTGAGTAGAGCTTATCTTGATAATATTGTCAAAGTTTACATGACACATTCTCCTATGCCACAACCAACTTGCATCAGCATGAGCAATCAAACAAATTTTACTAGTAGCACTTAGATGAAAGATATATTATCTTTTTTTTTGTACCAGATGCAATCACATTTCCAGAAATCCCCAATATTATACACTTTCCATCCTTGAATTGAAGATTGTATTCCTTGTCAACCATTTGTCCAACACTTAAGAGATTATGCTTCAAACCTTCCACATATAGAACATCATCAATATTTTGCTTACCATCAAGAGAAATGGATTCTCTGCCATAGATTACACCATATTTTTCATCACCAAATCTTACAACACCACCATCATACTTTTCAAAGATCACAAATTTACTTTTATCACCTGTCATGTGATGAGAGAATCCACTATCAATCACCCATTCATCTTTTTCTTCAACTCTGGAAGCTAGAGCTTTCCTCACATTTATGAAACTAGTAGATTTAGTAGGTACTGGATCACTTTCTTTGATAGAAATAGATACCCATTCATCCTCACTTAAATTCCCTTGATCAGATTCATCATCTATCACACCTTCATCAACAACATAATAACACTTCCTTTAGAATCTAGGCTTTTTAGGTCTTGGTTTAGGAACCCTTTCCCGACACCTTGAGGAAAAATGACCTATCTTATTGCAAGAAAAATATTTAAGAGGAAATTTCCCTTTATACTTACCTTCTCCTTTGGCTACCCTCTGTATAATAAGTGCTTCAACCTCATCTAGTTTTCTCTCTTCTTCTTCAATCTCTCTCATTTCCTGCTCATACTCGGACTTTTTTCTAGGATAAATTTCTCTCATGTCAAATTTTTGCTTATCTTTTCCAAAGATAGTAGCTTTGAATGCAGCTTCTATCTTAGGAAGATACTCACCAAACGAGCACTTAACTCAAAATTAGCAAGCTTACCAATCAACATGTCTCTAGTTACAGTTTTCACAGTCTGGATCTCCTCAATAGCAATAGCTTTATGTTTGTATGCAACAGGAAATGATCTGACCACTTTAGCAACAATTTCTAATTCTTCCAATGTTCCACTAGCACATCTGATACTACACATAAGTTCATTCACACTATGCATAACAGAAGTGATGTTTTCATCTTCACCCAATCTTCATGCTTTACAACTTAGCAATCTTCACATGGGTATCACCATCATACAAAGTTTCCAACTTTTTCTAGATCTCATAAGCAGGCTTCAACTCCATTACATTTGTCATCTCATAATTAGTTAGAGCACTCAAAAATGCTTCCTTAGCCTTGATATTGTACTCAGCTTCCTTAATCTCACCTGGAGTAGAAGTACCATTATATGGGATGATATACATATTCTTTGTAAATGTCTAGAAAGGTTCACCAATACATCTCATATGACACTCCATTCGAGTCTTCCAAAGAAAATAATTTGTTCCATCAAACCTCAAACTATCCTTCTTATATGTCACCATCCCGGATCACCTCAAGCAATCAAGATTCTCTAGAGGAACCAACTCTAATACCAATTTTTGGAAACATAAGGGAAGACAACTAAGAGGGGGGGTGAATCAGTTGTCATAGAAATTATACAAATTAAACTTATTCTCAAATTTGATAAATAAAAATGAAAGCATAAATCATTGCCACATCAAAAACACACATAACACCAAGATTTTTTATGTGGAAACCTTGGTAGGGGAAAAACCATGGTGGAAGTTTATCCACAAGATTATACTCTCTTAAAAGTATTACAAATGGGGAATGCACATGCATTCAAGCACACTGCCTAGATCTCACTGCTCAAATACAAAAGGCTTACTTCCCAAAAGAAGACTTACTATCTTACAGACATTCGAATTACATCCGAAATACTTTTTGAACTGAGAAAATAACATCTTCTAATGCCTAAATATAGTTATGGTTAAGCACATAAACACTTTCATTTTCTCACTCTTCTTCACACATTACTTCTTCCTTCAAAAGATTAGAACATTATTCACACTTAGCACACAACATACACTACACACCATGCCATCAAATAGTATAAACAATCAATCATATATATTCGCAACTAAGGATATCATCAACTACATGTCGACCCAACAAAATATAAAATATGTACAAACTTTCAACCCAAAAAAATAAACAATTTATCAATGTGGACCAAACAATGTCACCCAAAATATAGTAAGAAGCCAAAACAACATCCTCAAATATGGAACACCTTCAAAAATTATGCCTCAAATATCCGCAACACTCTACAATCACCCTGTCAGCCATGATTATGAAAAACATGAAGTTATAGAATAAAATCACCAATCACGAGCACAACGATCAATGCAAACCAACAAAATAGATAGAGTACAATCTAGAAACATCAACAAGCATCATGAATCACTAAAAAAGCATCCAAAAGAACTCAAATTACTAGAATGACATCATCTTCTTTTAGGAACACCAACTAAAGCAATAAAACAACTGTCAAAACACAAATACTCATAACTCAACCAAAGCTTCATGCAAACCTCTAAAACTTCATGTTGATAAACTAGATATACTTATCAACAAACCCTTTAATCCGCAACCTCTTATCGTTAATATACTGAGCTAGCCACCATACTAAACTTCACTACATCATTGACAACCTACAACTTATTTTATTACAATTTTCTCAATATGCTTGACATATACAACCTTAAAGACATTAATGATAATAATGTTACCATCAATGGAAATAGTGTTGACATCAATCACAACCACATATCAACAATATCCAACAAAAGGGTGGTAGATAGAATAGCCACACAATTGGGAGAAGCCCTTGCTAGAGAAATGAGGGAGATGAGAGTAACTTTGGATGCAAGACTCGTTGTAGTGGAAGCTAACCAAAGAATAGGAGTGGTTATAGGGGATATAAGTGACCAAGAAGAAGTGGTGAATGAAGTACAACATGAAGAAGCTCAAGAAGAGAGTGATTTTGATGATGTGAGGATGGAAATATTGTTGAAGGAAATCAAGGGTGAAGGAACCAAGGTAAAGATGGAACTTGTAGTATATATAGGTAGTTTGAATGGTGAAGAAATCTTGGATTAGATAAGGGAATTGGAAATGTATTTTCAATTTGAGGATGTAGCTGAAGAGCAACAAGTAAATTTTGGTAGGACCAAGTTGAAAGGTCATGCATCTCTATGGTGGGATTATGCTTAGGAAGAAAGGAAAAATAAAGGAAAATATGAGATTACTTCTTGGGATAGGATGATTTCCAAGTTGAAGGGAAAATTCTTGTTAAGTGACTACATGACTTAGTTTTATAGGAAGTTGCAGAACTTGAAACAAAAGGATATGGGAGTGAAAGAGTACACTAAAGAGTTTTATAAGTTGATTATCAAATCAAGAAACATGAAGAATGACATAGAAAAGGTTGCAAAATACCTGAATGGGTTGAAGTATAGATTACAAGATGTGTTGAGACTTACAAGCCTAGGAAACTTGAAGAGTGTTACCAACTAGCCTTAAATGTTGAGGAGAATTTGAATAGGAAGAAATAAATGCATAATAGAGGTAGAGGAAGGAATTACAGAGGTAGAGGTCCATATTATGGTAGAAGAAAATCACAAAGGAATCAAGGTGAGTCAAGAACATCACAAGAACAAGAACCAAGTTCAAGAGGAGATTTTAGAGGAAGGAGGCCTAACTTTATGGGTAGATTTAGACAACGATGAGGATTTAATGGCTTCACAGGGAAATTCTACAAGTGCAACAAGTTTGTAGGTCATCACGCTTGGGAGTTTCTAGAAGAGAAATCAACTACCACCTTTAGTAATGAAAGAAGAACTCAAGTTTCTCAAGGAGGAGATGAATAAATTGTTAACTCCTCACCACAACTAGAAGAACTAGAGAAAGAAGAATCCTTACTGATGAGGACATTGATCAAGGTTCCCATGGAGAAGGAGCCACCTCAAAGGAAGTCATTATTCTAGACTATTTGCAAGTGCCAAGGTAATTTTTGTCAAGTTATAGATTATGGTAGTATTGATAATCTAGTTATTGTTGAGATGGTAGGGAAACTAAAATTGAAGAGATTACCTCATCCTACACCTTATAAAGTCTCATGGTTGAATAAGGGGCAACAAGTACTAGTCAATGAACATTGTTGGGTAGAGTTTCAACTAGGAAGGTATAAAGACAAGGTGTTATGTGATATCATCCCTATGGATGTATGCCATGTGTTATTTGGTAGTCCTTGGAAATATAATAGAAAAATAATGCATGATGGTAGGAGGAATGTCTATGTTTTTGAGAAGGATGGAGTTACCTACACCTTAGCATCTTTCAAGCAAGAAGATAAACATCAAAAGGTTAGATCAAGTGTGATATTAGTGGGTGAAAAGATTTTTGAAAGACAATGGAAGAGGAAGAGATAGGTTTTACAATGATGATTAGACCTAGGACTATTATAACAACATCAAGAATTGATGAGTTTCCTTGGAAAATTCAAGACATGTTGAAGGATTATGCAGATATAGTTTTTGATGAACTTCCTAATTTCTTTCCTCCAATGAGATATATTAGTCACCATATCGACTTTATATTGGAGGATAGTCTACCAAACAAAGTAGCCTATAAGATGACACCCCAACAAAATGAAGAAATAAAAAAAAAAGTACAAGAGTTGCTTGACAAAGGGTTAATTAGGGAGAGCCTTAGTCCATGTACAATTCCAAGTATTTTAGCACCTAAGAAAGGATGTGAGTGGGGGATGTTGTTGCATAGGTGGCTATCATTGCACTAAAATATTGACATGTTAATGCTCGATACAACTGTCAAATTAATACAAGATCCAAGATCCATAGGAGGCGGTTAAACCATGTCATGAAGCCCAAGTGCCACACTAGCCCACACCAAGGAGACCAAGGGTGACACCTTGCAACAATCCCCCCTAACACAAGAAATGGGTTTGAACCTATAACCTTGGATTTGATACTAATTGTTGCATAGGTAGCTATCATTGCACCAAAAAGATCGACTTGTTAATTCTTGATACAACTACCAAATCTATACAAGATCCAAGATCCATAGGAGGCAATTAAACCATGTCACTAACCCAAGCACCACACTCACCCATGTTGGGGAGATGAAGGGTGACAACTTGCAATAGATGTGTACTAATTGTAGGTGTAGTAATGGAAAAAGTATCTCTTTTCCTTACCTAACTTGGGAATAATTGACATTGAGTTAACCTAATTGTGCCTTGGTTTAGTGCTGTAATGTGTTGTGAACATTCACATTCATCTAGGGCCCCTTTTTAACAAAATGTGCCTAAATTGTACCTTATTTATGGTGTTGTAAAGTGTTGTAGTACACTTTCACACTTATCTAGGGTTTTATTAATTAATTGACCTTAATTGAGCTTAATTAGCCCCTTTAATTCAAATTTAAGCCTTCTTAATGATACTTTCTAAAAGATCTATCTTGACACCCAATAATGATATTGTATGACATTTAATTTCAAAAATTTGGTGTCCTAGAAAATGGTGCTAGGACCCATTCACCTTTATTGGCAAACGAGTCCTCTCCACATAGGACACCCCTTTTTTTACATTTTTTAGGTGGGTTTTTGATGTTATTTCATCCCCCCTGAAGCATGGTCCTAGAAAGTTGTTCTAGGACCCATTCGCCTTTAGTGGTGAATGGGTCCTCCTCACATACGACAACCCATTTTGAATTTAATTGTGGCATGATCATAATGATTTTCAATTCTAGACCTTGTGTTAGCTTGAATTATTTTAATTTTGGGGTTACTCATTAGATTTAGTATAAATATAGGGTTAATTCACATTGTTTCTCCTAGAAATTTTATGTGACTTCATGAGATCAAGAGCAAGAGCATTATAGAGTTTACAAGATAATTTCAAGGGAATTCAAAGGAAAATTATCAAGAGCTTATTGCAGCAATTCAAGGTCATTTCATCATGTCAAAGGCATAGTGCATTCAAGCATGTTATTGAGCTAAGACAGTTGATGTAGCATTGAGGATCTACTTGTAAACATTGTTTGACATCTAATTTGAGATCAATATCTACATTCTACATGGAAAATTCATGTTAGTTTGAAAATTTATATTCCAATACATCTTCCAAGGTATCATCATTTCATGTTTCATGTTTATTGCTCCTGTTTCATTGTGTCATCATAAGGTTTAATTACCTAAAAGGGTTTAGACAAAGAAAAACCCCTATTCCCTAACAATCAACAATTTTTTCTCCTCTTTGATGTGTGTGTACAAGTTTCTACATTGGAAATCAAGTGGAAAACAAGATTGAAGAAAAATTGTCAAAGTTGCCAAGTTGTAAAGTTGTCATCCACATTGCAAGAATATGAAAATGAATCTATAGAATCTATTTCAGACTTTCGGGAGCTAAAAACCTAGGAACTAAGAGTAAATAATTGAAGTACAAAAGCCAAAAGTTAGTTTTTTGAAACCCTAAAAGGAACCATTCACCACTAAAGGAAAATGAGTACTCAATGAGGCTTGAAGTAGTGAAAAATTGGGATTTAGGAGTGCAGATTGAGAGGAATAAAACCTAGAAGTCAATTTCTAGAACCAGTGACACATTCACCACTAAAAGCGAATGAGTCCTTTATGACCTAAAAATAGGCTTATTGCAAAAAGGTACACATCATTCTATCCCCTCAAAACTCCCCTTATTGTTGCTATAACAATTAATATTAGTTTATGATTTTTATTTAGGCATTTTGGCCCTCATAATTGAATGAAACACACCCCTAATAAAAATTAGGTTCATCATTGATACCCTATTGATGGCGAACCTCTTTTTCTATGTTTCATTTTTGGAAAACCCAGTCTATTGAATATTATAGTTTTCTAATTTTGAAGTCTTTCTTTGCATCCTAGGTTTGATCTTACATTCATTTGCATTGAATTAGATCTCATTTAGGGTTTCATACTTTTCATTCAAAATTGCATCTCATCTAGGGTTTAGATTTGCATTATTTTGCACTCCCATGTCCCATTGCTTTTCAAATATGAGTCTATCCTTCTATAGCATGCCATTGGAGCTTAATTCAACCCATAGAGGACCTTTTTCAACCTATACACCTTGTGTTCTTAACCTAGAACTTCATATCCAAGTGGTTGATCCACATAGACTTCCTCTTTCATCAATCCATTTAGGAAGGAAGACTTCACTTCCATTTGAAACACCTTCCATTTTCGCTAGGCTATAATTGCTATGACTATCTGCATGGTCTCCATCCTTGCAATGAGGGCATATATCTCATCATATTCTCTCCCAAACTATTGTTTGTACCCTTTAACCACCAATCATGCCTTGTGTCACTCTATTCTTCCTTTGACGTTGCATTTGGTCTTCTATACCCATTTCACCCCAATAACTTACTTGTTGGGAGGAAAATCAGTTAGCTCCCATGCGTTGTTCCTCTCTATTGCATCTATCTCCTCATCCATAGCCTCACACCATTTCTCCTCTTTCACAACATCCTCAAAATAAAATGGATCACTATGAGAAAATAATGCAAAATTCACACTCTCATCAATTTTTTCATCATACCTTTCACTTTGGTAGATCTCCCTTAGACTCTTGATATTTCTTGGCATTAGGGAGGTGAGAGTGGGATCTGAATTTTCACTACAACTACTATAATTGTTGAACAGACCATGCCCAAAGTTGTCAGGAGCTATCAGGAGCCAATCCTCTAGCTATTTGTGGCTGCTTGCCTTTTTGTCTACTCATGTCAAGATCTGTCAACAGCTCTTTGCACTAATTCTCTGGCTATCTATCACTATCTTATTGACTTTCTACCTACATAAAGAGCTATCAGGAGTTGTCGGGAGCTCTCTCTAGCTAAATTCGAAGACTGTCTATTTAACTGCCCATTTGAGTCAAGAGTTGTCAGAAGCTATCATGAGCCGATTGTCTCTGCTATTGTAGGATCTTGCCAATCTTCATACTCATCTTCTTCATCATCAAGGGGCACTCCAATTGAGTTACCTAAAGAGGTGTCCATCGAGCCATTCCAAGACTCATTTTCAATGAACTCCACATCCCTACTAATTACTATCTTCTTGGTGACAAGGTTATATAACCTGTAGGCTTTGGACTCCTTACTGTAGCACATGAAAGTAAACTCCTCACCCTTGTCATACAATTTATGCCTCTTTTCTCTGGGCACATGAGCATATTCTACACACTTGAACATTCTTAAGTGCTCAACCTTCGACTTGCATTTTATTCATGCCTCTGGTGGGATTTTGTCATGGACCGCCCTTGTTGGACTTCTATTTATCAAATATACAACTATTGCTATAGCCTCTCCCTAATGTTCATTTGGGAGTCCCTTTTCTTTTAGCATGCTCCTTTCCATCTCCATGATGGTCCTATTTTTTTCTCTCAACCAATACATTTTGTTGCAGAGTATAACTAGTTGTTAGCTCCTTCTTGATGCCATTTTGCTAGCAAAAAATTACAAACTGATTGGAGGTATACTCTCCTCCTTGATCATGTGTCCACTCTCCTCTTTAGCCTGGGCCTTAAATAAAAAAAACTTATCAAATGCTTCAAACTTATGTTACAAAAAATAGACCAAAGTCTTATGGCTATAATCATTAATGAAGGTCATAAAATATTGAATTTTACCAATAGATATGGTTTTCATAGGGCCTACCAAATCCATGTGCACTAGCTCCAATGGTGCTCTTTCCCTTGTAGAGTTTCCCAATTGAAAGGGTTGCCTATGTTGCTTGCCCAAAATGCAAGCCACACACTTAGCATTAGGCTCTACTATTCTTGGAAAACCATCAACCATTTTGTTCTTAGACAAAAGACTTAAACCAACATAGCCTAAGTGTCCATACCTAAGATTCCATAGATTGGAGGGGTCTTGAATGGTGCTCCTGAGGGCTACTTTTTGTACTATTGTACATTTTTTATTCATAAGAGGTGTAGCTTTAGATGAAGATGATAAACATGTCTCAATCTTCAAAGGAAACATCTAGCTCTTTGTCATTTGAATAGTTGCAAACAATTTCATCCTCTCATTCTTGTCATAAATAATGCATTGAACCTTCTCCATGATCACTTTATATCCATTTTAGATCAGCTATCCAACACCCATGAGGTTATGCTTTAACCAAGGAGCAAAAAATACCTTCTGAATCTCCTTCTTTTCACCTTGCTTGGTGCAGATCATGATAGATCCTTTGTCCACAACTAGAGCTAATCCATTGTTCCCCATTCTTATCTCTAAATTTACATTCTTATCAATGAAAGAAAACAAACTTTCATTACCACTCATGTGGTTGCTACAACCGCTATCCAAATGCCAAACTTCAGGGATTCCTTCTTCACCAATGTTGTACATGATGAAGGCTATGGACTAATTACCTTTAGCCACATTTGCATCAACCACATTTACATTTTTTTTTTATTGATTGTTGTGCTTTTTCTAGCACTCACTTGCATAATGAACAAATTTATGAAAGTAGTAGCATTCAACATTTCTTTTTTCATTCTTTTTATTCAAACTATTGTTCTTATTGCCTTTTCAGGAGCTAGTTTAAGACCCGCTCTCTCCTTCTTGGTTGCTTGCTCATCCCGATCTTTCTCCTCTAGCATTTCCTTATCTAGAATTACCATGACCTCTACCTCTTGAGCTCCTTCCACCATTCTTTCTTCTCCCCCATCCTCTTGCATTTGAGAGGTCTTTTTCCTCTTCAATGGCAATTACAACTGCATCAAACTTGGTGGGTGAAATTATGAGGATTTTCTCCTCAATCCTCTTGTTGTCTGTGACTTCTCCATTAACCCTTAGCTAGTTTATCAAACCAGAGACTCTTGTGTGGAAGTCTGAAATGGACTCACTATCCCTCATCAAGAGAGTCTTGAAATCTCTTTGAATCATCTAGAGCTTCACCAATCTAACCTTATCAATCTCTTTGTAGCTGGTTTGGAGGATTTCCCAAGCTTCCTTTGCATGATTAGTTGTTTCTTTTTTGGGAAAAATGGTCTTTGTCAAGGCTACTTCTATTAAACTCAATGCCTTAGCATCCTTCCTCTTTGTTTCCTTTAGCTTATTCTTCTAGTTTTTTGTGAGAGCTACAAACTATGTTGGGTTAGTAACATCCATGAACCCATTTGTCAAAAACTCCCACAAATCATTGGAAACCATAATAGTCTTCATTTTCCTAGCCCAAAGGTCATAGTTCTATCCATTAAAGGATGGTGGCTATTTCCAACTCTTCCCCTCATCTATAGACATGTCTCTTACAAAAAAAATTAATACCCAAAAAAAATGCCCTAACTCATGAAGAAATGGGTCTTATGGCTTTGATACCATGTCAAAAAAAATCCTAGACTGGGTTGTGCAAACAACTATAGAACTATTGTTCTATTTCCCAGACAACTGGGATCAAATCAAAATGTGGAAGCAAAAATAATGCAAGGAGACATGGAAATTTCCTTTCTATTCAGTAAGCTAGAATTGACATTACAAAAGGATAAAATTAAAAACTCAAAAAATAAAATCTAAACTATAGATTACAAACTATTAGCAACTATTTGGAAGTTGCACCCAAACTGTCAGGAGCTGCATGGAGCTCTACCAAGAGCAATCGCTGCTCAGACACATACAAACAAAATACAACTACTGTTGCTCAAGAGCTTCTCTAAATCACATAGAGAACTCAAAAAAATAGTCCTATTTTTAGATTACTATTTCCCACACAAAACATAACTGACTAACTATCTTCACTCCTTTTGTCTTCACAAAATTCCCTCTCAAATTTGAATTCACCTACCACAGTTAATTCTGGAAATTCAAAATTTCTAACCACACTAAATTCTGGAGTTGCCAAGAGCAGAACAAGGACAGAGATCCCAAAAAGAAAACTATCATTGGAAAGGCTCCTAATAGGAAGGTGAGTAAGGGGCTAATGTAAAGAGGCTCAGTAATAAATATTTCCAACACCTAGTGAGGCTTGAAGCAATGAAAACCTAGGATCTAGGAGTACAGATTGAGAGGAATAAAACCTAGTGTGGCATAGAAAATTGGACACTCTTGAGAAAAGAGAAAATTCCATGCTTAATTTGGACCTACTTTTTAGTACCACTACATTATTCATTCTTCAAAATGACATTTATAGGCCCCTAAGACCCAATATTTTTCATTTAAAGGCTCGTTTCACATACAAATAATCTAAATCCTAACAAACAACTCTTAATTCAATCATATCCTGAAAACCCATCTCAAAAAACCACTAGTGGGATCCATTCTCCACCTTGGGAAATTGAGTCCCCTCTAGTGGGACCCATTCACCAAGGGTGGCGAATGAGTCCCTTTTGGGGGAAAATTCAATTTTGAGTGGTAATTTAATCAATTCAAATTAATTTTTCGATGGATGTTGGCCTCTTAGGTCTAACTAATGGGAAAATTAGGTGTTGTTGTCTATAAATACACATTTTAGGTCATTTTTCACATCTCTTACCCATTTTTACAAAGCAAGATCCAAAGTCAAGTATCAAAAGTTTTTCATAATAAGTTTCATTAGTATTTTCTACAACAAAGATGAAGCTTTAGGGCAGAAAACTAGGGCTTTTGTAGGTCTTCAAGCTCACTTCTTGTTCAAGATTCAGCATTACAAAGAGTTGATGATGGATGCCTATGGTGAATCATGGAGAAATCTAGGTTGAGGAGATGTAACTAACCATCAAATCACACCTAAAGAATTGTTTTCAAAGTGATTCCATCTTCCATTTTCTCTCTATCTTCATATTAAGGTTTGCATTACATTTGCATGTCATTAAAATTTATTTCATATGTTCTACAATTTCTAGGATTGAAGTCTTGCATCATTCAAATCACATTTGTTCATCTTATTCTAGCATATTAGAATAGGGTTTTTTCATACTTCAAATTTTCCTAGTCTTTAACACACTTAAGGGTAGGGTTTTATGCATATTTTTATCCATTCAAGGTTTGATTACGCAATTGGAGGTTTGACCAAGGAAAACCCCCTATTAGAAAACAAACTTTAAGCTATTTTGTTGGTATTTTTCAAGATTTCAATTTGGGTTTCTATCAAAAAGTGTTGTACAGGTGACAAGGTCTAGATCTGACACTTGAATTTACAGAAAAGTGAAAAAGGACTGATTCACCATGGATGGCGAATGAGTCCCATTTGAGGTGGTTGTCAGAGTCAAGTGCATATTTCAGTATCCAATAAGCATAAACCAGTTTCTGGGCAGAAAACCCTGACCTAGGATTGATTCACCTAAGGTGGGGAATGAATCTCAGTCAGCTAAAAAGTCAACTTTTCTATATTTTCATAGTCGTTTCCAATCTTCATTAGTCTTACAGGTGCACACATTTATTTTTATATCCTTTTGTTTAGTTCTATTTGCATTTTTGTTCATCTTTTTAATCCTTTTGCAAACATCATACATTCCTTAGTTTGAGTGAACCACCTCAATTTTTGGGTTCTATATCTATCCTTTTAGGTGAAAAACCTTAAGAATGCAAGACAAGTACATAGAAACACACCAAAAATTGATGGTTCATTTTGGCCCCTAACATTATTTTTGATCTAGAGGCTTTTTTCACATAAAAATCATGTAAATCCTAACAAACAACATTTAATTCAATCATATCCTAAAAACCTATCTCCAAAAACCACTAGTGGGACCCATTCACCACCTTGGGCTAATGATTCCTCTCTGGTGGAACCCATTCACCATCTTGGGCTAATAAATCCCCTGTGGTGGGACCCATTCGCCAAGGGCAGCAAATGAGTCCCTTTTTAGGGAAAATTCAATTTTGAGTGGGAATTTAATCAATTCAACATATTTTTTCAGTGGATGTTGGCCTCTTAGGTCTAAATAATGAGAAAATTAGGTGTTGTTGCCTATATATAAAAATTTTAGGTCATTTTTCACATCTCTTAGGGGTATGTGCAGGATCATGATGGGCCAAAAAGTGGCAATATGATGGGTATGTGGCTAATGACTATTTTTTTACCCAAAATTGATGAAACAAAAGGGTTTTAAAGAATATTTTCAGCTTTCCAATGATATAAATTATGCTTTACTTTGAATTTAATAAGTAATTATTATTAATTTTCTATTCAAATTACAACTATAGTCTTGATTGATAGGCTGATTGAAAACATCTATAACTTTCAAAGCGGTATCACATTTTTGGAATCCAAAACATCACATTCTATGCTTGAGATACTATAGGATTAAAAAAGAAAATTTGAATTTCATGAAGTTTTGACCAAGTTAAGGTGGTTAGACATATGAGTTTTATATTTTAAAAATTTGTAATAAAAATTCATAATTAATTATTTACTTGGAAACAAATTACAAAAAATATGTATCACATCGGTGCATGAGTCCTCTACTTATATCTAAAATCTTATAAAAAAATATTATCATTTTATTGTGGTTAGGGTGGTCAAACAGACACCTACTTCTTATTTTTTCCCTGAAATTTAGGTACCACTACATTGAAATTTAAAATTTTTACCAAATAGATTTTAAAAAAAAAAAACCTAGTAGTTTAGAAACTACATTCAATTTTCTACAGATTCTATTCTTACATATTTTTTAAATAATATAGATAAATTATTCAATTTTTTACATCAAGTTGCCTAACTCTGATTTTTTCTAAATTTTTTGCCACTTAAGGGCCTATTTTTTCCATGATGATCTTACACATACCCTTAGCCATTTTTACAAATCAAGATCCAAATTCAAGTATCAAGAGTCTTCCATAATAAGTTTCATTATCATTTTCTACAACAAAGTTGAAGCTTTAGGGCAGCAAACTAGGGTTTTTGTAGGTCTTCAAGCTCACTTCTTATTCAAGATTCAACATTAAAAAGAGTTGATGATGGATTCCTATGGTGAATCATGGAGAAATATAGGTTGAGGAGATGCAACTAGCCATCAAATCACACTTAAAGACTTATTTTCAAAGTGATTCCATCTTCCATTTTCTCTCTATATTTAGTTTAAGGTTTGCATTACATTTTCATTTCATTTACATTCATTTGATATGTTGTAGGCTTTCTAGGATTGAAATCTTTCATCATTCAAATCACATTTGTTCATCTTATTCTACCATATTAGAAAAGGGTTTTGTCATACTTCTAATTTTCCTAGTCTTTAACACATTTAAGGCTAGGGTTTTATGTAGATTTTTATCCATTCAAGGTTTGATTACCCAATTAAGGGTTTGGCCAAGGAAAACCCCCTATTAGACAACAAACTTTAAGTTGTTTTGTAGGTATTTTTTGAGATTATGATCCGGGTTTCTATAAAAAAGTGTTGTATAGGTGACAAAGTGCAGATCTGAGATTTGAATTTGTAGAAAAGTGAAAAATGACTAATTTTCTGTGGATGGTGAATGAGTCCCATTTGAGGTGGCTATTAGAGCCAAGTGCATATTCCAGTACCCAGTAAGTAGAAACCAGTTTTTGGGTAGAAAACCCTGACCTGGGACTAATTCACCCAAGGTGGTGAATGAGTCCTAGACAACTAGAAAGTAAACTTTTCCATATTTTCAAAGTGGTTTCCAATATTCATCATTCTTATAGGTGCACACATTCAGTTTTACAACCTTATGTTTAGTTCTATTTGCATTTTTGTTCATCTTTTTAATCCTTTTGCAAACATCACTATGTTTTCAAACATTGCATATTTAATTAGTTT
Source organism: Sequoia sempervirens (assembly GCA_007258455.2). NCBI lineage: Eukaryota > Viridiplantae > Streptophyta > Pinopsida > Cupressales > Cupressaceae > Sequoia > Sequoia sempervirens. The sequence continues at coordinate 13,950 of VDFB02169995.1, read as the reverse complement.
TGCATTCATAATCAATCAATTTCATCATCCAATTGAATTTAGATCCTTGCATTTAGTCATAATTACATCCTACATTCCTTATTTTGAGTGAAACACCTCAATTTTCGAGTTCTATCTCTCCTTTTAGGTGAAAAACCCTAAGAGTGCAAGAGAAGTACATAGAAACACCCCAAAAATTGATGGCTTATACTGGTGAACTAGCATATTGAACATTATATCTTTCTAATTTGCATTTTCATTTGTATCCTAGGACTCAATTGTATTGGTTTTTGCATCCTAGGGCTTTATATCTTTCTAATTTGCATTTTCATTTGTATCCTAGGACTCAATTGCATTGGTTTTTGCATTCTTTTTGCATACCAAAATTGCATTAGTGAAACTATCATTTAGAGGTTATTATTGCATTTCATTTTATCAATTCATTACCAAAATTTGCATTTTTAGTATTTATTTACATTGTACAAGCCTAAGCACATAAAGAAAAGTTAAAAAAATAGAAAAAACTTAAAAAAACCTCTCCTAGGACTCATTTGCCACCTTGGGCGAATCAGTCCTAGTGCACTTTTTGCATCAATATTTCCAGAATTTAGTTTCTTTTTTTACACTTTTCTATTTGCTATAGTTCCTTTTCAGCTTTAGCTGAGTTATTTTATGTTATATCTAAATCATTTGAATTAGCATCATTTCCTTTCATGGAATTTATGGATAGCTTTATATTTTTTCAAGTTTCATTTTTAGCATTTGTTCCTAGTTCCTTTAAATTAGATTCGTCAATAGGTAACAATAAAAAATCACAAACATCAAACCAACCCTTCAAACAAATGATTCAATTTAGAAACACCATCTCATCCAAGCCTCTTAGCAGTGATGATGTAGACAAGTTAGATGAAGCCCTTCAGGACTTCCTCTCACTCACTTTATCTTTTAAAGCTTGCCATGAGAAGCCTAATCCAATTAACAATAACTTATCTCTCAAACCTTTTAGTCAAGATGACTTTGACTTGGTAGATGAAACCCTTTAGGACTTCATCTCGCCTACGTCATCCATGAAGATTTGTTATGACCAACCTACAACACAAAATATTCATGTCTCTAAAGTTTTCCATAAGAATTTGAAACCAATTATTGATCACTTATCCCTCACACCTTTTAGTCAAGATGACCTTGATACGTTAGATGAAGCCCTTTAGGACTTTTTCTTATCTAAGTCCTCCACTAAGGTTTGTTGTGAACAATCTAAAACTAAGGATGTTAATGTGATACAACCTCAAATCATTCTTTACCCACCCTCACATAAACTTCATCCTTCCAATAAGCTCGAATTTACTCTCTACCCACCTAAACCTAATGTGTTGTAGCAATCTAGTAATATTATTGTTGCTCGTACATCTAATACCCAAAAAAATCCACAACCAATCCAACCTTCTTTACCTTTACCTAATCTACCTAGTGCTACTCGTTTTCCCTCACACACAAAGGAGTGTGATCTTGTTGAACAACTCAAGAATAATCCTGCAAAGATTTCCCTTTCAGACTTACTTCAAAATTCACCAAATTATCACACTATCTTTTAGATAGCCTTACAACACATTGTGGTTCCACCTGGCACAACTCCAAATGATGTGGCAGCTCTAATACATGGAATGAATCAATTTAATCTAAACAATACTTTCCATCAACATGAGCTCCCTCCTTTAGAGTTGTGAAAACAAAATGAAGCCTTTATGATAATTTCTCAATTCAGTCAAATAGGTATCAAAGAAACCCTCATTGATAATGGTTCTTCTCTTAATTTGTGTAGTGTGAATCTCCTTAATAGATTGTGTGTTGAAAAATTTACAAATAAAACCAAATTCCTTATCCATTTGAGGATTTGATAATACAACAAAGCAACCACTCCCAGTGTAATCACTTTTCCTAATACAGTTGTGGTGGCTACTATGCAAACTCCTATTCATGTCATTATTTATGATCTTTCATATAATTTTCTCTTAGGTAGACCATGGATTCATGAGATGAGTGCAATGCCTTTGAACCTTCATCGTATAATGAAATATGTTTATAACAAAAAAAATTATCAAGTTGAAATAGACCCTGAGCCTGAAAGTTTCTTACTCCTTGGAAAAGGAACCACAAGTCCTCTAAATACATTAATTCCAACATCTAATATAGAACCTCCTGAAATTGAACAACAAGATGATGAATCAATGTCTAAATTATTTGGTGATGATTGGGGATCCTTAGAATTCACACCTTCCTTTATGGGAAAATATATAATCACACAAAAAAAGGATGAAACACAAGAATGACCCACCATGATGTCAACTCATAATTTAGAAAAATCATCTCAAGCATCTATCTCCTCTACTTTGGAAGAAACTACAACGTACACAACAATTTTGATGAGATATATTATCATCATCCACCTAATCCAAAGGAAAGGGAAATACTTTATGGGAAAGGCTATGAACTTGTGAAACAATTGGGATATACTGGAAAAGGATGTGGAAAACATGAACACAGAATTTGTGTCCCTATAGAACCTAATACACAAGAAATGAAAATTGGGTTGGGATGTTCTTTTTCTAAGATGAAAAAAGCTACTCAATGACCATCTTTGAATATCAACACTATTACATGTCAACCAAAACACAATCTCACAATCCAATATCTTGAATTGCTTGATATGAATTTATCACCATCAAGGCAGTATGTTAACAATGATGCAACTCTAAAAAAAATGTTAGGAGTCTATGATAACACATCCTCTACTACTACCATGAAAAGGGTTACTTGTGCTATGATAATTACCAAGAAAAAAGATAGTGATAGCACTAAAGAACCATATGATCCTAAAGCTCCTAAGTCTAATGAACTCCCCTTAGGAGATAAAATTGATCTACCAATGGACATAGATGATAAAGAAAAGGTTATTAAGATTGGGAAGTTCCTTGACAATGAAGAACAAGAGGATACTACAACTTTACTTCGTGACTTTCCTGAATTTTTTTCTTGGAAGTATTCTGATATGCCAAGAATTGACCAAAAAATTGTGACATGTAACATCATTCTCACTGAAATCTCTAAACCTGTTCACCAAAAGATATGAAAAATGTATCCCAACATAGCCTTGCATGTTAAAGTAGAGCTTGAGAAACTCCTTGATGTAAGCTTCATTCAAACTATTGATTATTCTCCTTGGATCTTAAACATTTCCATAGTTGCTAAACCTGATAATCATATTAGGATATGCATAAATTTTCATGATTTGAATAAAGCCTCTTTAAAAGATTATTTTTTGCTCCCTAATATAGACATGATTTTGGATCCAACTACTGGCCATGATTTTTTTCATTCATGGATGGATTTTCTGGTTATAATAAAATCTTTATCAACCCACAAGATCAATACAAAACTACATTTACAATTGTTTGGGGAATGTTTTGTTGGGTTGTGATGCCTTTTGGATTAAAGAATACTAGTGCAACTTATCAATGAGTGATGAAATTGATCTTTCATGATTACATACATAAAATCTTGGAATATTATGTTGATGATATCCTTGCTAATTCCCTAACATGACAAGACATTGTAAATGTTCTTTTCAAAATCTTTGAACGAATATGTAAATATAACATGCGATTAATTCCAAAAAAGTGTGTCTTTGGCATAGATAGTGGGATAATTTTTGGGTTTGTCATATCTCATAGAGGCATTGAGGTGGACAAAAAAAAATTTGATGCCATTATTAGCATGCCACCTCCTAAGAACATTTCTCAATTGTGCACATTACAAGGCTGAATTCAAGCTATCCGTCATTTCATTGCATCTTTAGCCAATCACACCTTACCCTTCACACATCTTCTCAAAAATGATGTACACTTTGATTGGAGTGACGATTGAAAATATGATTTTGAGATTTTAAAGGAATACCTTGCAACTCCACCTATTTTACAACCCATTGTGCCAAACAAACTGTTTATGCTTTATATAGCCGCATCAGCTCATGCTCTTGCAAGCATATTGGCTCAACAAGATGATATGGGAAAAGAGCATCTTGTCTATTACATTAGTTGAAATTTAATAGATTATGAAACTTGATACTCACCAATTGAAAAATAATGTTTAGCTATTGTATCCGCTACTAGTAAGTTGCAACATTATTTAGTCAATGCTGAAATACAAGTCATAACAAAATTTGATCCCCTTAAGAATATTTTTAATAAAATAGATCTCTTTGGATGCTTAGCTAAGTGGTTGATGTTGTTAAATAAGTTTGACCTTAGGTTTGTTTCACAAAAAGAAATCAAATGAAATGCCTTAACTGATCACTTAGATGTTGTTCCTTCTCCTCTTGCTTTACCTAATCATGAATCCTTCCTTGATGATAGTGTCTTGATTGTAGAGGTTAAAACATGGGAATTGTATTTCAATGGATCTAAGTGTAGAACAGGTTCTAGTACTGGAGTGGTATTAATTCTGCCTGATGGCAAGCCTATTCTCTTGTCCTATCGATTAAATTTCCTATGTACAAATAACACAATTGAGTTTGAGGCATTAATTACAAGATTACGAGTTGCTTTAACCATGGGTGCTAAAGATATTAGAATATTTGGTGATTCACAATTAGTCGTCAAAAAAATAAATGGGACATATCAAACTAAACATGAAAAATGATCAAAATACAAGGATCTTACAATGAAACTCTTAGAGAAGTTTGAATAATTCACCATCGAAAACACCCCATGAAAAGACAATCGACATGCAGATGCAATGACGAGTGCAACCTATCTTATATCCCCACACGATGCTTCCATAGACTTTACCTTTGTTATTCACCCAATCATGAAACCTTTGATTGATATCCAATTAGAAGACATTTTAATGATAACTCATGATGACTCGTGCAAATGGTATGATACAATATACAATTATTTAAAAAATTGTACCATTCCCAAACCCACAATGACAAACACTCAAAATCGTTTACGCAAACTAGTAGCCAAACATGTAATCCTCGTTGATGTGTTGTATAGAAGATCCTTCAATGGTCTCTTACTGAGGTGTCATAGAGAATATGAAATTCCTATAGCCCTTGACCAGGCTCATGCTGGTGCTTGTGGGGATCATTTTGGAGGATAGTCATTAGTGCAAAAACTAATCTGTATGGGATACTATTGGAGACATATGGAAAAAGACTACTTTTCTTATGTTAAATGATGTAACAAATGTCAAGAACATAGCAATCTGATTCATGCCTTTACTTCTGAGCTCTGCACCCAAATTCCCATTTGGTCATTTTTTAGTATGGGGATCAGATCTTATTAGAAAAATTTCACCACCCTCTTCTGCTAGATATACATTTATAATAACTGCAACAGACTATTTCACAAAATGGGTGGAGGCTATTCCTCTTCAATCCAAAAGTGCTAAAGAAATTTTTTGTTTCATATTGGAACACATAATTTCTCACTTTGGACTTCCTTCCACAATCGTTTTAGAAAATGGAACCCCATTTAAGAATAATGATGTAAAGAAATTTCTTGAAAAATTCAACATTCAACATCAATTTTCCACACCATATTATTCACAATCCAATGGACAAGTTGAAAGCACTAATAAGATTCTTGAACAGATCCTAAAGAAAACTGCTAACAAATATCATAAGGATTGGCATAGGCAATTACATTATGCAATTTGGGCTTATCAAAAAATGTTAGATTATTCATGGGAACTAAACCCTATAACCTTGTTTATGGTACTAATGCGATCATGCCCTTGGAGTTAGAAATTCCTACCCTACGAATTGCTCTTCAAGACCTTATTGATGAAGCCACTTATAAAGACCAATGATTACACTAACTTGAAATGCTTGATGAAAAGCACATTAACGCTCATGAGCATCTCTAAGCTTACATTAAACAATTAAAACACAAACACAATACTCATCATTCCTCACACATTTCATAAGGGGAATTTCATTCTTTATGAGAATTAATGCAACACTCATGTTGACCATGAAGACAAAGATAATTTGAGCCCTAATTGGTTTGGACCTTACATAGTCGATACCAGTTATGGTTTTGGTGCTTATGTTTTAATAGAACTCAATGTAACACCCCTTAAGGAACCTATTAATTCCATGCATTTGTGTTGGTATTATCTTTATTCTCTTTGATTATTATGATTGATAAAGTAGTGTTGTCTAAAGTTATTTGGTTATATTCTAAAAACTTTCACTTTGCTTCATTCTTAACAACTAATCATGTGTTTGTCTTGAACACTAGAGTAATTATTTTACATTTTTTTATAATTATTTTAGGTTTCATACTATTCACCCTTGTGTTATGTTAAGTTTGATCCTTATATGAATTATAGGTGTATCTAATTTAACATACTCCATTTAATTTAACAATGTTGTATCTAAAGTGAAACTGAAATATGTTTTATATTAGATCACATCAATTGTGTTAAATCATGTAGACATTAATTAAATAGTTTTACAACAAGTTTTTTAATTAATCACATTGCCATTTAACATTCAAACACATTAAGACATATTGAAAATGATCAAATTCTCTAGTATATATATATATATATATAAATTTATGTACATCTCATCATCATATAAAATCACCAAGGTCTATGAGAACTAGACCCCTCAGGCTCTGGTACCCATGATCTGGTCCTTGGACATCATGATACAGTTGTGTGTGATTGTGATCACGATCCACCAACTCTAAGTGCATACTCCAGACCCTATACTTGCCCAAGAGCCACAAGATTCTCCTCTACCATCTAGTCCCTCTTTGCCCATAGTTGTGATATCTTTGCATGCAGTCTCTCCACCTCTATTGGAGTCTGGGATGACCATCTTATGATCTTAGCTCGATGGAGTCATCTCCTTACACTCTCATACGCTACCCATAGCCTTGTGAAAGGTCTGAGTGCCTCTGGCTCCTCCACAATCGGTGGGGGCATGTAATCAGGGTCCACCTCCTCCTTGTCAATGGATGTAGGGACTATCTTTATATCAGCTTGATTATAGAACTCTCACCAGTCTCTCTTCACTCCTGCAAGATAGAAAGAGTACACATCATCATGATATATATGTATATATAAAGTGTCAACACTAAAAGTACATGCATGAAATAAAATATCATCACCTATATCTCTAGTTAAATGAGGGATATCAACCTCATCCTCCATGGGGGAATGGAGGATGTGCCAGCCTCTCTCTAACCATGGGTCCCAATGTCTGTTGTATCTATTGCACATGATCTGGTCATATGAGTGTGTGATGACTTTCCATGCTCATGTCGATCTTGATCCTTGGCCACTATCTCATCACCTTCGCTCAAGGGTGGATCCTCCTCATACTGCTCCTCCTCATACTCATACTCATCATCTTCATCCTCCATCTTGATCCTCATAGTCAGGATCAACATCTAAATCATACTCATCATCAATAACATCAATAAATATATCTCCAGCCCTGTATCACACATCCTCAGCCCTGTCCTCTGGCTCATCTCCCTTATCTGGTGTTGGTCCTACATCACCTATAGGGACATCCATGGGAAATAAAAGAGCTAGTCATGTCATTAACCACCAATCCTCATTCTCATTTGTGTTGTCGACATCATCAATCTCAAAGATTGGTGGCCAATTGTGATTTGAGTCATCTGAGCCACTCTAAACAACATGGCCTATAGTGATTTGAATGGTATCACCTAGCCTTCAGGCACTCCAAATTGATCTCTTGATGAAGGGGAACGCCCTTGGTGGTGTTTGCACCTACCCAAACTTTCGCATGACTCAGCCATAATAGAAAGGGTGCACAACATAGCCATCTCGACTAGCTAAGAATCTGTCCATCTGCATCCTCCTTAGCTATCCTATGGGACTACTATAGTGTGAGTAGATAAGGTCTCCATAGGATCTCATCCTCCTCCAGCTGGTCAAATCTCACCTTCCAAAAATGCAAGTCTCCATACTACCACAAGTTTCATAGAGGACAGCCAAAAGCTCATGGATATCTTGTAGCTATGGCACATGGGAAATTGACAAGCCTGGTGCATGCAATATGCTCAAGGCACCATACCTGTAGAAGCATGTAGTGCACCATATTGTCGATCTCTCAAAACACAAATCAACTAAGATCACAATAAAGATGTGCTAGGATACAACGTCCCTAAGTGTAGACCATCTTGTGAATCAAGTGAACCAATCCTTCATCCAAGTGTGTCTCTCATCCATTAGGATTGAGTACCAAAGCCACTATATGCATTTTAATTCATCTCACTATGGGGGCTCATGAATATAGTAGGATAGGAAGCTTGATTCATGCTCTCACACACTCATCATGAATAGGTCCATCCAAGCAATACTACATGTTCACCTTCTTCTCATGAAATAACTGATCTTCTTAGAAATATACCCATTCTCCCCAAAAAGGAACTCGGAGAATCTGGTGTACATCCTCTAAGGTGATAGTCATCTCTTCAGTTAGAATGTGAAACGTACATGTACTAGCATCCCAACACTCACATAGGGCCATCAACATGGCATCATGGTATCTCATAGGTGACATCAAATATGCCCAATAGATGCCTACTGCTTGTAGATGCTTGGTCTCCTCTACCGATAGTGCTAGAGCCAAGTCTCTAAGAAAACTAATGTCTCCCCCTAGCCGTTGTCATCACTGGGTGGGTACCTATCAAAATCACATCAATTTTCTCTAAAAATTCATCTAACATCTTTAATTTTTACATTATTCATCATGCAAGTGTGCCAAATTTCATCTAGTGTGCTTTTCTAAAGGCCCTAGACAATTTAGACCCTGTTTGGGACACTTCGCAAAGAAATAGGACACTTGATGAACAAAAGGGACACTTTGTGAACTTTTTTCCAAGATCCTAAATTAACTTATAAATGAAATAAAAATCAATAAATCATTACAAAATCACTAAGAAAAAGCTACAAAATCAAATTACCTCATGGTATAGCTCACTGCGCATCACCTGCTCTAGAAGCTCATCTAGTTGTGAAGGTGTGTAACCCCATCTACTAGGCATCTTCTCGTCTCACTCATCACACTCAAGCTACAAGAAGGTAAAATGGAATAGTAAATGAGAAATTACTCTCCCTTACCTCTTTTCACCTATTTTTATTACTTTTACTTTTATGCATTAAAATAGGGTTATTTTCTTCAGAGTTAATAGAGCACCTTTTCTTTAAAACACCATAACAAGAGCTAGGGAACTCGATTTTTTATGTCATTTGATGTGTTGGAATTGTAATTCCACACCCGACATCATTAATCATCTATTGTTAAGAGGCATGGTACTTGGAAATTCCCTATAGTATGATGTTCCTATTGGATGTTATGAATGTGTTGCTAATATGTGGTTGTCATTGATGTCAACACTATTAGCATTTGGTATATTCAAGGTTGTATATGTCAAGGATATTGAGAAAAATTTAAAAGAAAGTGTTCCAGGTTCCTAGTGGAACAATGTAGTTCATGAATATGCCTTGTTCTGCATGTTGAAGATCAACTACTATGGAAGTTAAAGGGTTTATATTTTAGAGTATCTAGATCATCTACAATAATTTTTAGAGGTTCGCATGAAGATTTTACCGTGTTGTGGTATGACAGTATTTTTGTGGTCTCTGTCGATGTTCCTGAGTGAAGTTTGTATGATTATGGTAATTCTAGTTGGTGTGGATGTTTCTTTCTTGTTTCTTGGTGTTCTTGGATGTTTCTAGATCATGCTCTATCTTTGTGGTACATCCACATTGATCAGTGTGCTTGTGGCCAAAGATTTTTCTCTATTTGTTCAATTTCACATGTTCTTGGCTGACATGATGGGTGTAATGTGTGGTGGATCTTCGAGGTGAAATTAATTGAAGTCTTTTCATGTTGGAGTTATTAATTTGGGTCTCCACTATGTTGTGGCTGACCATGGTGGATTCACATTGAAAATTTAATTGTAAATTTGGGCCGACATTGTAAACATGTTTTATTTTTCTGGTCGACTAAGTTGTTGATGTAATCTCTTGTTGTAGATATATAAGATTGATTGTTTCATCATTGTAAAGTGTGTTTGATGTGCTCCCATGTTTGTATGTGTGACTATCATTCGATTACAGAGTAGAGTGTGAAGAAGACTAAGCAAAGTGTGAAGAAGTTTGAAGGTATGTGCAGGATCATCATGGAAAAAAAGGCCCTTAAGTGGCAAAAAATTCAGAAAAATCAGAGTTAGGCAACTTGACGTAAAAAATTGAATAAGTTATCTATATTATTTAAAAAATGTGTAATAATAGAATATGTAGCAAATTGAATGTAGTTTCTAAACTACTAGGTATGTTTTTAAAAAAAATCTATTTGGTGAAAATTTGAAATTTCAATGCAATGGTACTTAAATTTTAGGGAACAAATAAGAAGTAGGTGTCTGTCTGACCACCCTAACCACAATAAAATGATACTATTTTTTTATAAGATTTTACATATAAGTAGAGAACTCATGCCTCGATGTGATGCATATTTTTTTGTAATTTTTTTCCAAGTAAATAATTAATTATGAACTTTTTATTACAATTTTTTAAAAAATATAAAAACTTGTATGTCTGACCACCTTAACTTGGTCAAAACTTCATGAAATTCAATTTTTCTTTTTTTTAATCCTATAGTATATGAAGCATAGAATGTGATGCATATTTTGGATTCAAAATATGTGATATCGTTTGAAAGCTATAGATGTTTTTCAATCAGCCTATCAATTAGGACTTTAGTCATAATTTTAATAGAAAATGAATAATAATTACTTATTAAATTAAAAGTAAAGCATAATTTATATTGGTGGAAAGCTGAGAATATCCTTTAAAAACCCTTTTCATTTCATCAATTTTTGGTAAAAAATAGTCATCAACCACATACCCATCACATTGTCACTTTTTGGCCCATTATGATCCTGCACATACCCTTGAGTGAAGAGTGAAGGTTTTTTTGTGCTTAACTGGAACTATAATCAGGCTTGTGTAGAAGCTATTTTATTAGTTCACAATTTTGATGGTTTTAATCCAAAAAAAATTTTTGGATAGTGAATCCTCTTTTGTATTTGAGCAGTGAACTCTAGGCAGTGTGCCTGAATGCATGTACATTCCCATTATTTCTCATTATACTTTTAATAGGGTATAATATTGTGGACTAACCTCTACCATGGTTTTTTCCCTAACAAGGTTTCCATGTAAAAAAATATTGGTGTTCTCTATCTCTTTGATGTGTTAATTAGTTTTGGTTAATTGCTTATTCATTAGATTTGAGACTAAGTTAAGTAAAGTTTGAAAAGTTTAAATTTAATTGACAACTGATTCAACCCCCCTCTTAGTTGTCTGTCCTTGTTTTTCCAAAAATTGGTATCAAATCAGGTTCCTCTGAAGAAGTCTAAAAGATTGAGGTGATCTGAGATGGCAACATACAAGAAGGATAGTCCTATATTTGATGGAACTAACTACTCACTATGGAAATTCAAGATGGAATGTCACCTGAGGTGTATTGGTGAAGCTTTCTAGAAGATTACAAAAGATCCATATGTTATTCACTAGAATGGTCCCTCCACTACTGATGAGATCAAAGAATTTGAAAATAATATCAAGGCTATTGAAGCTTTGGTGAGTGCTCTGACAGATTTGGAGATGGAAAATGTGATAGGTTTGTAGATAGCTCATGGGATTTGGATGAAGTTGGAAACTTTGTATGAAGGAGATGCATAGGTGAAGATGGCTAAGCTATAGACTTTGAAAGGAAAGTATGAGAATTTGAAGATGGGTAAAGATAAAAATATCACTTCTTTTATGCAAAGAGTAAATGAAATAGTGATGGGTATTAGATGCGTTGATGGTTCTCTATATGAGGATGAAATTGTGGCTAAGATACTCAGATACTTGCCTCCCTCCTACAAAGTGAAGGCTCATTCTATTGAAGAGATTAGATCAGTAACAAAGATGAAAAGAGACACATTGGTTGGTAAGCTTGCTGCTTTTGAATTAAGTGAATTTGGTGAATCTGTTTCGAAGACTAAATCTGCATTCAAGGCTATTATATCTAGTAGTAACAAGGAAAGATGTGGTCTAAGAGAATGTTCTAGAAAGATATCCAAGTATGATGAAGAACTAAAACAACTTGAAGATAAAGAAAGAGAGGTAGAAGAATTGGAAGCACTGATTGTAAAGAAAGAAGGCAGAGGAAAAGGTAAGTATGGAATGTTTCCTATTAAAAAAAAATTTGTAGTAAAATAGGTCATTTTGCATCAAGATTTCCTAAAAGAGTTCCTAGATTTAAGCCTAACAAGTATAGATTCCAAAAGAAATGTTACTTTTCTGAAGAAGGAGTGACTGATGATGAGTCTGATAAAGATAATGGAAATGAAGATGAATGGGTTTTCATTGCTACCATTGAAAATAGTCACGTGGCTATTGAATCTGTTAAAGATGAGAAAGCTCTTATTGCCTGAATTGAAGAAAAGGATGAGTGGGTTATTGAAAGTGGATGCTCACATCATATGATTGGTGATAAAAATTTTTTTGTAAGTCTAGAGGAGAATGATGGTGGTGTTGTAAGATTTGGAGACAACAATGCTAGTGTGATTCATGGCAGAGGTTCTATCTATCTTGGTGGTAAGCATGACACTGATTATGTTCTTTATGTTGAAGGCCTAAAGCACAATCTTTTGATTGTTGGATAGATGGTGGAAAAAGGCTATGATTTACAATTCAAAGATGGAAGATGTGGGATACGTGGAAGTTCTGGCAATATGACTGCTACAAGTAGAAAGACATAAGGTAGTATTTTTCACCTGAATATTGCTAGTGAGAGTTGTTTAATTGCTTAAGTAGATGAAAGCTAGTTGTGTCATAGGAGGTTGTGTCATGTAAATTTTGATAACATTGTCAAGGTAAGTTCCACTCAAGCAGTAAGAGATCTACGTAAGTTAGTGAAGCCTACTAAAACAATTTGTAAGGAGTGTCAGATGGGTAAATAGACTAGAGCCTCCTTCTAGAGAAAATAGTTTCATTCAAATGATTTATTGGAGATGCTAAATACTGATCTTTGTGGTCCCTCCAAAGTCAAAAGTATTCATGGATAAAGGTACTTTAGGTTGATTATTGATGATTACTCTTGAATGATATGGGTCTCTTTCTTGAGAGAAAAATGTGAAACACTGAAAAAGTTCAAACTTTTCAAGGCTATGGTAGAGAATGAGAAAGGTCTGAAAATCAAATGTCTAAGATTTGATAGAGGTGGTGAGTTCACCTCCAGGGAGCTCAACTCTTTTTGTGAAATACATGGAATTAGAAGAAAATTATCTACTCCCTAACCCCCTCAACAAAATGGAGTTGCAGAGAGAAAGAAAGAATAATTTTGGATGCTACTAGAGCAATGATGATAGAAGGAAATGTGCCCCAGATCTATTGGAGTGAAGCTGTAAGAACTATTTTGTAAACTTTAAACTAGGTAAATGTTAATGGTAACTCTGGTAAGACCCTTTTTGAGCTATGGTTTGGTTATAAGTCTATTGTTAAATATTTCAAGATCTTTGGAAGCAAATGTTATATCAAGAGAGATGATGATATAGGAAAGTTTGATGCAAGAAGCGAAGAAGGAATATTTTTAGGTTACTCTACTAAAAGCAAGGCTTTCCAGTGATATAAAAAAAGACTAAGAAAAATGGTTCAGAGTGAAAACGTCAGAGTCAATGAGGACTCTGCCAAATCTTCCAGATATTATGGTTATGATTCAGATGAAGATAATACAAACCAAGGGAAGAATTCTCAAATGCAGAACCAACTTCAGATTATTCCATATGTTTTGGTAAAGCAACCTCAATTCATTCTGGTAAATCAAGTAAGTCAGGAAGCACAAGAAAGTGCAAGTACATAAGAAAG
>VDFB02169994.1:0-11438 GCA_007258455.2 Sequoia sempervirens | reverse complement strand
GGGTGAATCAGTGTTGTAAAAAAATTAAATTTATTATTCTGATCTTTTTCTCACTTAAGAATTCAAAAAAAGAAATATGAATGAATAGAAAGAAAAAAATCACAACACCATAACACCAGGTTTTTTACATGGAAACCTTGTTAGGTGAAAAACCATGGTGGATGGCCAATCCACAATATAATTTGAGTATACCCAAAAAGAAAGATTACAAAATGGGAATGCACTTGCATTCAGGCACACTTCCTAGAGCTCACTGCTCAAAATAGAAAGGCTTACTGCCTTAAAAATATTTGGATTAGATACAAGAGAATGAACTGAGAGATTAGAATCTAAAAATTCTTGATTACAGTTCTAGTTAAGCTCTATAGTTGATCTTCTATCCTTCTGACTGATTTTGCACTTCTGCTCTGCTCTGCATAAACTTGCACTACAAAATATTTAATGCATAAGTGAAACTATGCATAATCGATCAATCACCCTTCTAATGATTGCAACACATATCGACCAATCTTCCTTACACACCAAAATGATGTAACCAATCACTTATATATATATCCGCAACAAAGGATTTAGTCGCAACAAGTCGGCTTCAATAAAAAATAGAAATATTCACAACTGTTGGTTTAGATCATAAATAATAGTTAATGCGCATCTACAACAGTCATCCAGAACTTAGCTTGGACCCAAAAAAAATGATCAAACACTAAAATATTCGAATAAGCATTCCTCAAATATCCACAACATGATATATCAACTAATTCGGCCACACAACACTGATGAACAAAAATATATCAACTGGATCACCAAAATTACATGTAACTTGGTACGAGGAACTAAGATTCCTAGATAACACAAAAAATACATTAATAAACCTTCCATGAGATCCGCATCTCAAAATGATAACTGAAAATTAACAAGTGAATCAATGATCACAAAACTGTTAGATGCTCTATTCTTCCTGACTGTCCTCAATTTGTCTGTCGGTAGGAGTGAATGATGACACGTGGATCCATTTACTAACTAGGGTTTCCATAAATGACAACACCTGAAAATATTTGTAGTGTCTCTTGCCAACAATCTCCCCCTTTGGCATTGATGGCAACACTTAGTGAAAAATGACTAAGTGTTAGATCAGTACCACCAAGAACTACACTGCCATTTCAAAACTCCAAAAAGAAACTTCAGCCTCAGCTTAGAAATACAAACTCCCCCTAAGATGAATACACATTAAATTCACTATATACAAGTCTCCCCCTTTGACATCAATGGAAAAAATTGGGGAACCAAAAACATAACCAAATTCAAAAATTGTACAGGCATGATCTAGTAACTTACATGAATTGGAAAATATCTTCAAAATCTCTCTTCAACATGCTCAAATTTGTGTCCCAAACCATTTTGAAACTCTCCAAAAAATTTATGTGAGCACAAAGTAAATAAGATAGAGTTTCTGGAGTTTCAAGATTTACTAGATCATGAGCAACCATAGCGTCTTTGGCCTCTTTTAATGCATTTACCATTATTTCAATCTTTAGACCAATTACTCCTCTGAGTTTTCATGCTCTTCCTACAATCCTTTCGTTTTCATGCTTCAAGCTTCTTATTTTGTCAAGGAAAGATATTACTTGATCTTCTTGCTCACCAACATTACCATCTAATGGGTCAAAAGCATCATAAATAGTGGCCAAAAGTTTTTCAATATCCTTCACCTTCTTCTAATTGGCTTTAGTGAATTTGGATAAAACTAAACATGACTTATACACTTTTTCACCTTCAGATAGAGAATCTTGAACATTTCTCATACAAGTAGCCAACAAAGTTTTATCTTCTGCAATCAGTTCTTTCAATCCACCAAATCTCTTTTCTTTAAACTCCATCTGCACTTTAATCATAGCTGATTTTTTAAAAGATTCAAAGTGAGCACTTACAGAGTTTATGAGCTTCTTTAGCTCATTGGAAGAGGAACCAAATATATCCTTGACATGAGTAGGAATTAATTTTTGTAGAACTCCAAATGCAAGACCTAGTAATTCACTATCCTCTATGTGAGATTGTATATTCTTCTCACTGGCCTTAGCTTGTGTAATTGATGCGACCTTCATCATCTGAATTGGGGAAAAAGTGGATAGATTGATTGAGCCTTCAGCCAATTCAGGGTCAAATTCTTCCTGTTCCATCAAAGATTTCTTCACTGCCTTGATAGTGTCTCTTGCCTCCATTATGATTTCCTTGACTTGAACATTTTCTTCTTCAACCCTGGGTTCTTCAGAGACTGTTTCCAAATTGCTTTTAAGCACTTTGACTTCTTCATTTTTCACCTCCTTGTCCTCAGCTAATACTACCTTAGGAACTTTAGTTTCCATAGGTATTTCTATATTTTCCACATTAGGAGGAATCTGAAAAATCCTTAGCATCTGCATTCACTTCCTCATTTTCTATAGCATTTTTAGTATTCACTTCTTCAACATTAATATTATTCTTTGACAGAAACGCTTCAAGAATTTTCTTGGTTTCATTAACAATAGCATCAATTTCATTGATTATTAGTTTATTCACCCTTGTATTTCTTTCAAACTTCTTCTTGGAATTTTCTAGGAGTGAATTCATCTCCTCAATTGGCATCTCTAGACATAAGTTCGCAAGAATTCTCTTTCTCAAATTCTCTTCTTATGTTGTGGCGCTTAATCTTCTTGATTCCAAAACCTCGGACAGACTCTCTGACAAACCATATATAATTTGAATAAGTGCTTTATTGAAAATATTCATATGTTTAGTTGTGGCTTCTTCAAGAATTCTTTGACTAGAATTATCAAACATTTCATACCATTCACAAAGGGGATTGATATTTCCATCTTTGACAACAACATTGTCAAATTCCTCAACTGACATACCTGTTTTATCAACTTTTTCCTTGATGTTTGCTTCTTCACCAGAAGATTTTCTCTTAGTTAACTTTATAGCCTAAGTTTTGGTAGCCTTCATTTCTTTCACAACTTCTTCTAACTTAGTTTCCTCATCTTTTGAGGTGGATTCATATATTCTTGTGCTTTTATTCTTCTTCCTTTTACCAGAATCCTTGGCTTGAGCTAGCTTGGCTACAGGAGTGAACAAGGATGGGGAACTCTTGGTAGATCTAGTGTAGTCAGAAGATACTCCCAGACTAGCAGACTTAGTTTTTGTTGACTCTTTTTCTACCTCAACCTCATCTCTCTTCCTTCTTGCTTCTCTCAAAGCTTCTACTGGTAAGCCCATTCTTTCTATGAAGGCTTCTACTTCTTTCCTTACTCTTCTAACTATCTTAGGCTTCTGTAATTGATCATGGACTTGCATGCTCTTTTCTACATAGGTTCCAAACCTTTCTTCTTTTAGATCCAGAGGCATGCTCAACAAGTGTTCTACATACATCTTCAAAACTTTCTCCTCTAATTCATATCCCATGGGCATGATCCATATTGTTCTAGGATCAACAAATTCCATATGGCATTGATCAATGTCTACCATGAAGTATATTATATCTTTGTACTTTTCCACAATTGAGGTGGGAATTATTTCTCTAGCATGCATCATATTTTGAATTTTTTTGAAGTATCTCCAAAGAGTAGCATTTTTGGTCTGACGCTCACCGCTTCCAAACAATATATCTCTTATTTGCATAGCTATAGGCTGATCATTTTTCCAATGAACTCTTCCAACACCTGGAACCTCATTAATGAAGAATAAGAACAAACACAATAACATATTACCATATTTAAAAGTGTTCTTCTTGTCCTTCTTGATCTTCCCCATATTCTCCATTAACTAACTTTTGAGAGACTCACACAAGTCATAATTTGCATTTTGTTTTACCATCTCATAATCTACATAGATGGCCATACCAGATATTGAATTATCTCAGCTCGAGTGGTAGATCTTGTAGCCAATGACCATTGACAAAAAATTTACATCCACTTCAGCAATATCTTCTATTGTCATTGCCCTTTTGTCCCATTGAGCACCTGTTGCATCAGTAATCTTCTCATTCTTCATGAATTTCAAGACTAGAAGTCTACTAGAGGAATTCAAACCTGTGACTGTGCTAATAGCATCTTTTGTAATCTTAAAATGCACATTCAACCACATGAATTTTGCATGAACACGGCTTAAAATATATCACACCCATTCATTTTCCTCAAATATAGGAAATTTTACAAACTGTGTGAAATTCTTCTCAACTAGGGTTTTGAATTCTAGCTTTATAGTAAAATCCTCTCCAATTATGTGATTGGAATATAGATTCATCATTTGAAAGCTTCATAATTCTTCAATATTGGCATGTATATAAGCCCTAATATCTTCAGTGTGCAAGACTACATACACTACAAATGAAAACACACCTAGGGGCTTAGTTTTGACTAACTTATAAGGATGCCATTTGAACTTTGGACAGGGCTTGTCCTTGAAATTGACTACCAAAGGAGTGGACATTATTGTAAATTCACAAATTCACAAGATTTTTGATAAATACCTTTCCGTCGAATCAAAGTTTCATCGCATAACCTTCTTCATGCTTGAATCTCTCCAAAATTTAGCAAAGTTCACTCCAGAGCTCTCCAAACTACTTTCCTTCAAAATGCAAAAGTGACAAATGAAGGGTAAAAATGATTTTTTATTATTTTCTCAACTAACCCTTTTTTCCACAATAAATTCCTTTACCCTAACTCATCCGATTACCCTATTTCCATGTGCTAAGATAGATGATTCTTCTGTGGATCTCCAAAACTTTACAATACTACCTCCACTTGGTTGTACAACATCTGAAAAGCATCAATCCACTTACTAGACTTGTCCACATTCCAGTATCATTTGTTGGTAGAGGGTTAAAAGATTTTCCTAATAGCTCCCCTTAGGCCAAAGGCCTAAAACTAATTCCCAGAGGAATTACTAGAAGCATATTCTGGTGCTGGAGCATTTACATCAACAAAGGGATTCGTCTTCACCCATGTTTTCTACATTTTCCTTCTAATCACATTAGTAGTGACTTTACCTTTCCCCTTAACATCGTATTGCATGTTCTATTTTACCAGACCTTTTCTATTCCAACAGAATCTAGCAGTGTGGCCAAATTTATTGTAGTTGTAAGACATAACATTTTTCTATCCAGGCCAATTGTTCCACTGATTTTGTCTTGATATGCATTGGTTAGCAATATGCCCAAATCTATTGCATTCATAGCATCTGGCATCTCTATGAAATTTATTCATCACAACTCTACATTCACTTGAATTATGACCATACTTATAGAAATTAAAGCACTAGCCTGAGAATGATGGCCCACTTGTGTTCATCCTGCTCCTACACTGAGAAGCCATATGACCAAATTTGTTGCAAGAAAAATAGTAGCCATTGAATCTTTGAGAATTTGGTTGTCTTGTTGGATTCCTTCTAGTTCCATTTATCTAATTTCCTTGCTTGAATCTCCCTTGACTGGATTTATTTTGTCCAGATTCAGAAATTTCTCCTTCTTCATATCCAACACCTCACTTGTCACTATCAGTCCTCTATTCTTTAATGAGTTCATCAAGTTTGGCCAAGCTTGCTTTGAATTTCTCCTTGTACTCATTTGTTGTAGTAAGCTCATTTCTAAGATCATGAAGCTATTTTTCAAGCACTTCATCATTGTTTTTAGATTGTTCGAGTTCATTGTCCAATCGACTACATTGTTTAGATTTTTCTTTCAAGGATTGTGCAAGATTTTCTTCATTCTTCTTTCCATCTTCATTCTCCTTGGTCATTTTCATCATGATATATTCCATCTCACACTTCAAGGAAACATTTTCTCTAGAAAATTTTTCACAATCTTTTATTTTCTCCTTCAAGGCATGACTGAGTTGTTCATCTTCCATGATTCTACTCTTTTGCTTAAGTTGATTAGATAATTCCTTTCTTTTCTCCCTTGATTCATTGATTTTGTATTTCAATGACTAAATGAATTTCTCTGCACTCTCAAGATTTTCTTGCAATTCCTAGTTCTCAAACTTTGACTAGTCAAGATCATCTAGGGCCACCATAAGTTGTTGTTGAAGATTGCTTATATCCATTGAAAAACACCTTCCAAGATATCCCCAAGCTGTTAGACTTCTTTTGAGGAACTAGCTCTAATACCAATTGTTGGAAAAAAGCAACACTGGGAGGGGGGGTGAATCAGTGTATTGCAAAAATTAAATTTATTTTTCTAATCTTTTTCTCACTTAGGAATTCAATAAAATAAATATGCATGAACAAAAAGAAAACAATCACAACACCATAAAACTAGGATTTTTACATGGAAACCTTGTTAGGGGAAAAACCACTGTGGATGGCCAATCCACAATATAATTTGAGTATACCCAAAAAGAAAGATTACAAAATGGGAATGCACTTGCATTTAGGCACACTACCTAGAGCTCACTGCTCAAAATAGAAGGGCTTATTGCCTTACAAAGATTTGGATTAGATCCAAGAGAATGAACTAAGAGACTAGCATCTACAAATGCTTGATTACAATTCCAGTTAAGCTTTATAGTCAATCTTCTATCCTTCTGACTGATTTTGCACTTCTTCTCTACTATGCACAAACTCGCACTACAAAATCTTTAATGCACAAGTGAAACTGTGCATAATCGATCAATC
Source organism: Sequoia sempervirens (assembly GCA_007258455.2). Classification (NCBI taxonomy): domain Eukaryota; kingdom Viridiplantae; phylum Streptophyta; class Pinopsida; order Cupressales; family Cupressaceae; genus Sequoia; species Sequoia sempervirens. The sequence continues at coordinate 4,790 of VDFB02169994.1, read as the reverse complement.
GCCCTTTTGATAATCACAACACATATTGACCCACCTTCCTTACACACCAAAATTATGTAATTGACCACTTATATATATCTGCAACAAAGGATTTAGTCGCAACAAGTTGGCTTCAATAAAACTTAGAAATATTCACAACTATCAGCTTAGATCATAAATCATATTTAATGCGCATCAACAATGGTCATCCGCAACTTAGCTTGGACCCAAAACAAAATGATCAAACACTAAAATATTCAAATAAACATTCCTTGAATATCTACAACATGATATATCAACTGAGTCGGCCACAAAACACTAACGAATAGAAAGATATCAACCGGATCACCAAACTTACATGTAAATTGGTACAAGGCACTAACATTTTTGGATAATACAAGAAATACATTAATAAACCTTCCATGAGATCCACATCTCAAAATGATAACTGAAAATTTGCAAGTGAATCAACGATCACAAAACTATCGAATGCTTTGTTCTTCCTAACTATCCTCAATCTGTCTGCCGGTAGGAGTGAATGATGATGTGAGGACCCATTTACCGACTAGGGTTTCCATCAATGACAACACCTGAAAATATTTGTAGTGTCTCTTACCAACAAGTATTTTGTTAAAATTTTGGTTACTTCCCTTTGTGGTGGTTCTTTTTCATTTGCAGTGGAACTCATCATACTTTAAGTGTTGCAATTCCTTGGAATCAATACAAAAAACATTTTCTCATGTCTCAATCCATCAAAAAGCTCCTTATAATCTACCAAATAGATTATGGAATTTCCACATACTTAACTTCTTCTATCTTCTTCCAAATTTGAAGCCACAATTTAGGTATTCTTTCTTCCATCATAAATCACATTCCTATCATACTACCATGGTCTTCCAAATAATATACTAAATACATCCATTGGTATAATATCACACAATTCTTCATTATTGTACAATCCTATATGGAATTTCACCAAACACTATTCACTTAAAAGTATCTTATGTTAATCTTGAATCCATGAGATCATATATATGGGTTTGGATTTCCTACCATTCTCAACTTTAATTTATTCACCATTTCCTTCAACATGAACTTGTCTCTACTATCACTATGAATTATACCTTTGCAACATTACCTACTAATTTACATACTACTCTTAATATAATTTTCCTTTGCATTAGTTCCTTAGGTCTCTCTATTTGCAACAAAGATCTTCTCATTAACAATGATTCACCTTGTTTTAAATTTTTAGGTACTAAACTTTGTGATCTAATATGTTCTTCCTTTGTATATGCTACCCTTGATCCATTATCTATCTTTTCTCTAGAACACCCTTTCAAACATTCAAATGTCCTATGTCCTCCATATTTGAAACAAGCTCCCCTGAATAGTATCTAATAAAATCCATTTTCACCTCTAATATCCTTTCATTGTGGTAGATATTTTTCCTCTCTACCATTGTGGTAAAAAATTGTCATTCCCGCCTCGTTGATATAAATTGTTTCCATTTCTTCATTTTCATAAAGGATTTCCTTCTTATTATGTTATGCATATGAATTTACTTCACATTTTGATCTACCTCTAGAATCTACCTCAGGCCTAACTTCCTACCTATTTTTAAATCTCTTGTTAAAATTTCTTCTTAATATTAGCATAAATTGATATGCTTCTTCAACTATCATCATCATTACCAAACTCAATTCTTCTTGAATTATTATTCTAGTCCATTTATGTATTGCATAAATTTTTCCTTGGTAGTTTCATATACCCAATTTTAATGATCATCTTATGAAAATTATTCAATGTACTCCACCAAATTTTCCTATTTCTTTTTTTGCAATCTATTTACTAGTTCTAGCTCATACAAATAGGTATGAATTTGATTTTTCAATTCTTTTCATCATCCTATCCCATATGGCGTATCTTTCCTCTCCTATTCTTATCTAGGATAACTTCCTTCCAAAAAATAGTAGTATGTCCTTTCACCTTGGTTGCTAGAAACTTCACCCCTTTTTAGACATTTAATTTCTTCTTACTCAAAGTATTCTTCTATATAACTTATCTATTTTGCTTAGGATTCAAATCAACAACATAATTAGAAATCTCAATTCTAGGTCCCTTACCAATCCTAAGTTTTCAACGCTTTGATGTGATGATTCTTTCTTCTAGGTTTTCTCATTTTGTTGAAGTTTGATCTCTTTGATTCATCATGCCCAATTTCATCCTCATGTCTAGGTTTAAAATCCTCCTATCTTCTTCCATAGCATCCACTAAAACTTTGATTGTCCTTGTAGAGTAGAAAAATGTACCCATTTACATTTTCACACTTTTTAAAGCCCTTGTGAACTAAATAAATTAATTGTTCCTTATTTAGGGTGTTGTAAAGTGTTTTCTTAAACTTTCACACTAATCTAGGGTTTTTATTACTAATTGGGCTTTATGCCTTATTTGGCCATATTTTTCATCCACAAGCCTTAATTAATGCATCTTTTCAAGGATAATCCTGACATACATCAATTAACCAATGAAAATTTAATGATTTTAGATTGTAAGTCCCATACTTAGTGATCTGGGATTCACGAGCCACCTTGGGAAAATGGGTCCCATCTAGGTTTTAGGGCCTAGATCTGGATTTCACATAAAACTAAACCTTTATTGAAAAATGTGTCCCGATCTTAGCCTAATGGGACTCATATGCCCCAGCTAGCATATGAGTCTTGCCTAGCTTAGCACTAATTTAAATTCAAATTCTTTGCATAATTTTACTCTCCTAGATATGATGTTGTCTTGTAGTGTTGTAATTTCGAGAAATTTGGCATAAAATATTTTATAATATGTGGTTACCATCATTTTCTCCTAACAAGCAATCAAGTGACCTAGCAAGATGATGAAGCATTCTTATATAAAATTTGTGACCAATAGCACTTACAAGAGATTACAACAAAATTCAAGAGTGTTTATCAAGCATTTTAGAGCATTATTCAAATATCAAGCATCATGTCAAAGTTAGCATGCGTCATGTTTGTTTTTGAATTAATATTTGTGATGTAGGGTTTTATGATTCAAGCAAGCATTAAAATAAAGATTCATATTATACAAGCAAGAGTCAAGATATACATCCATTGTATCCATTACATACAAAATCTCAACCTTTTGTTTCTAGGGTTTAGAGTTGCAATATAGCATTTTGTTCATTCATCATTCCTCCTTTCTTACTCTCATTTTATTTCAAGGTTTGATTACTAAAATAGGGTTTTGACCAAGGAAACCCCTTCTAAAATTTCTTTTGTTTCTCCTTTGTGTTAGTGCGTGATTTGCATATCTAGGTGGTTTAGGCTGGAAGATCCATTGAGGGAGAAAAAATTGGAGAAAGTTTTCAAGTTGCCAAAGTTAAGTCACCTTACTCTGTAAGATCACAAAAATCACCTATTGGTTGCATTTTAGTGATTTAGGAATTCAAAAGATTTAAGTAAGAAGAAAGCTACAAGAACTCAACAAAGGATATTAGAGTTTCAGATCAACCTTGATACTGGGACTAAATCACCACTACTAGAATATGAGTCCTAGTATACATATTTTTAGACATTTTCTATAGATCTTAATTCAATAGTTCTAGATTCTAGTTTCTGCCAGAAAATCTAATCTAGGACTAAATGGCCCAGTCTGGCATATGAGTCCTAGTGAGCATTAAATTCAACATTTTCTAGATTTCATATATTCATTCAAACTCCTACAAGTTTCTAGGTGCACCTCTCTGATTTATTAGTTTATTGTTCTGATTTTATATTCATTTCTAGGTCATTTACTTAAGTTTTCATATCATTAGTTTTTATCATTAGGTTTTGCATGTTACTAGTATTTCCAAGCTCTAGCTTGGTGGTGAACCCTTATTCTTTTAATCACACCCTAGACAAACTTTTAGAAAATTCATTCTATCTTCCATCCTTGATTGAGCTCTTTAGGGTTTCTTATGAAATTAAGTGAAATAGGCCTGGTCCTTTGTTCCATCTCCCAAAAGGTGGAATTCCTATTTTCCTATTTCATTTTGGCAACCTTCCCTTTAGAAAATTTATTTTCTGATTTTCACCTATATCATAGTCCCATATTTAGCTCATATTAACTTGGCATTAAATATTTCATTACACTTGCATCTAGGGTTTTCCTAAATCTTGCATTAGTGAAAGTGAATATATGTTACATTTTTTCCTCTTGAATCATTGAATTTCATCTAAAAAATTGTAATTTACCTTAGTCTAGATATCCTCCAAAATAGAAAACATGACATTCACATAGAATTTGCTAAAAACAATGCAAAAACCCTAATCTGGGACTCATACACCCCTTTGGTTGATTTTGTCCCTGTATAGGTGGTTTTTCCTAATTTCTGGGTATTTTTTGGTGACTATTATTCATTGTTTGAAACCCTTAAAAACCATGAGTGGGACTTATATGCCCCTATGGGTGATTTAGTCCCCTTTAAGATTTTAAACTACATTTTCAATCAATAAAAACTTAGTTTTTGTGTTTCTGTGTGCTACTGTTAGTTATCTATTCAAGTTTGTAGAATTTTTGTTACATTAATTTCATTGCATCTAGATTCATTTAGTTCATTGCATGCATTGCATGATCCCAAAAATTTCTATTTACACCTTTATTCTAATCTCTTGCATTGTATTTCATCATGGATATGTGTTTTGGTATGTTGTGGATGTCCTTGAAATCCTTAGTTGATGTGTTAAGACGTGATTTTGGAAATGACCCTAATGAAATTAAACTTACTCATGCTCACTTAACTCATACATTTCCTC
>VDFB02169993.1:0-16174 GCA_007258455.2 Sequoia sempervirens | reverse complement strand
GAGTGACTTAAGGGGGTGCAAGTGGATGGATTAAGGGTATATATATGAGGATATTGATTGAGGGGTCCTAAGAGGATGAATTAAGGGGTGTTGAGAGAGTGACTTAAGTGGATGCAAGTGGACAAATTAAGGGTAGATATATGAGGGTATGGATTACGGGGTCCTAAGAGGATGGATTAATGGTAGTTGATAGAATGACTTAAGGGGCTGCAAAAGGATGGATTAATGGTACATAAGAGGATGACTTAAGGGGTTTTAAGAGAATGGCTTAAGGGGATATGAAATCAATTATAAAGTATCAATTAAATGTATCTAGAACTATATATAGTTACCTGTCTCTAGATTGAAATTCCATTGTAATATATGTGCATCTCCTCTCTTTTTTGTAAAGCATCTAATTTTGGGAGACCTGAAACAAAAAATGATATAAAACTTTAATTAGGAAATGATTAAAAACAAATATATATATATCAATTAAATATATATATGACTAGATATGCTTACCAATATTTATTTACTCTATTGTACCATCTGCATCCTCTCTTTTTTTAATGCATCTATGATTGTCTCGTGATCATCCATTGAAATTGTCCATAAAACTTTATTAGCAGGCCTCCCTTGATATCTAACTAGTTTTATATTGGTTGCCAAAATCAAATGTGAATAATGCATAATCTTCTTGTGTCTTTCATAATCTTCAAATGTAGGCAAGCCATTCTTTCTCATCAAATATTTTCGAAGCCAAGTGCCAACAACAACCACTGAACCAGTTGGATACTCAAAGTTGTCATCATCCACTCTAGTATGTACCAACTTATGTTTTCTCTCAACACATCTAGCCAACCAGTACTCTGTCTGCTCTTCATTCCCTTGAGGTGCAACAACAACATACACATGTAATGCAAAAATAAATACAAAATTCAATAAAAAGTGACTTATATTTAACTCATATAAACATGCATACATACAAAATTCAACTCAATAAATAATGTACCTTATTGTACACGATCTGAAACACGATCATAATCATTTGATGCGAACACTTGATTATCTTCAATTGTCATTTCGTGTTGAACATGTGTCAATGTAGGTGTTAAAGCTCTTTGTTGCCATTGTTTGACCCATTCCATATTTTCACATGCCTGCCAATCACCTACAATACAAAATTGACAATAGCATGCCAACTCTCTTGTCCATATTGTCCATTTGTTTGCATTTGAACTCTTAAATGAATGCCATTTTGCACTTCCATTAATTGTTTCACAATCCTGTCGAGAAAAAATATCATTTTCTTCAACTAACCAAAAGAAGCGTTGAATTATTGATTTCTCACTTGTTCTTGTAGATAATTTGGTATTGCACCAATCTACAATTGCACGTGCATCTCTAAATTTCATAGCATTCTCAAATTTTAGTTGCTCTCTAGCAAGAGCTTTTTTATACATACCGCTTCCATCGTGGTTCTCCCTCATGACCAAATTCTCTCAAAAAATCTCCATATGTGCTGATATTATTTTCCTTATGAACTCCCATAGCCACAAAACATTCTAGCATTTTTGAATTGACCGCAATTAATTCCAACCATAAGGAGATGTTCTAGCATTTCCACCTCTCTCTTTTGTGTTCCATTAAATATATTCAAACAATATTGTAATAAACTCGATGAATGTAATCGACATCACTTACATAAAAATGGTAATTTTCAAAAAATTCTATTATCTTCAGACCATCTTCAAGATGTCTATAAACAATGTGAAATAAATATAGCTACTTGGTAATCGAATTATAATATTGTGATTGAATTTCTTCTTGTGGTGCAAGAGTATAATTTTTAGCAAAATCAACAATTGACAATATAGTTCCAATTGGAAATGTGTTTTTACATAAACGAAATTGATTATCAAGCCAATGAGCATTCTGAGAGTGTTGAACATATTTAGGTACAAACTTATCTTTAAATTCAGTAATAAAAGTATGCACACTAACTTTTTCCACAATTAGCTCAACACGCCTTCCAATTTTACCATCTTTTGTGCAATACCTAATATTTTGGGAATTTTTTTACATCCACTAATTGTTTTCCCCAAATTCATCTAAACTACTTTCTATGCACATTCTCCTAATAATGAAAAGGCTTTACATCTATCGTGATTCCTCCAATGCATCCTTTTAAAAAAATGAGTTTCCATTTCAAGAGGGATTACAAACAAACCGCTTATAAAATCTTCACATTCTTCGTGTTACAGTAATACCACAATGTCCCCGTAATTTGGTTATGGGCGCAAAAGTGCATCGATATATCGAAATATATCAATACAATAATGAAATTGTACATGAGTCTTAAGCAACAACAAGAGAGATTCACAAGCTATTAATTCTAACATACCAAGGTTTACACTTTTCAAAATGATCTTTGACTCATTAGCGATTCAATGGATTTAAAGCATCTAAATTTTTTTATATAATTCATTTTGAGCTGCTATCTAAGAGATGCTTTGGATGAGGTTCTAATTTTGGAACCCACCCTTAATTTTAAGACATCTCTAATGTTAGGTGATACTCTTGTATTATCATACTAAAATTTTTTGATTAAAGATTTAATTTCATTAGTTAATTTCATGTCTGATCTTGGGAGTCTACCACTAAAACTCCAACATTGATTAATAGGATCTTTTCAATACTTTCTCTTCTTTTAGCAGCTCTTATCAAAGTTCTAGGATTTAAGTTTATACATTTACTAATCTTACTTAACATTCTTTTATTTGAAGCTGTTTTATCAACTAGAGCAGTTGTTATTGCACGACGAGCCACATTCTTATCTTTTGATCAACTTTTCTTACCAATAACATCAATAGCATTAGCAACACGATATGACTCTGCTCTCATCAATCATCTTTCTTTTGGTTTTACAAAAACACCTAATTTTCTAATACTTTTCTTATTTTAAACATTTTACCAATTGTACTCCATGAGTTTCACATTGAATCCTAATTTTCTATAAAAAACTTTTATATATTTTGTATTTCCATAATTTTAATTTGTCTCTAAAGAAACTTTACCACGGTTATTTAGCACATTTGCTCTTAATTCGTTAAAAATACCAAATTTCATCCATAGATGAGCTTCATTTTCATTCACACAAGGGTTTCATTTTCATTTTCATATGTAAAAGGGATTTCATTCTCATTTTCATCAATATTAGGGATTTCATTCTCATTTACATTCTCATAAGATATAATTTCATCATTTTCTTGTTTATGTATTGTTTCAACCCTAGTATTATTAATCTCATCAATTGTGTATCCAACTTCTTCTAAACAAGCAATATCAATATTATAAAAACTTGGGTTTGAAGACATACCTGGATAGATTGTTTGAATAGGTACATTTTCCATATCATTGGGAGGTGGATTTGAAGACACACTCGAAGTTGTTTGCATATCATTAAAAGTTGAAGTTGAAGGCACAATTGGGTTTGTCTCCATAGTTGCATTTTCTTCCATATTCACCATATCCCACATTTGCATCACTCATCTTACAAAGATTTCACTTCCATTCATGGCTTCCTCTAGACATTCTTTAAACTTAGAGGTTTCCCAAATCTCTTTTCTCATTTGATGAATCCTTCATTTATCTCCTTTCCCTTTGTCTTTTTGCCTCCTTATCTTTATTTGCTTGAATTTCTTTGGGTGTCATTACCTTCCTACATCTTTTTCTTTGTCTTTTCTTATCACCCATGGTTACCAAACCCTCTTTGATGACAAAAACAATAATTCAAGAAACCTATTTTAAAATTGCCACCTCCTTCAAATATTCAAATAAAACTATGTACTATGAAGATTATTTTTTCTATAAACTCTGAAGTACAAAATCATCATGAGTACATCCAAAAATTCACTTTTTCCAAATCTTCTTGTAAAAAGTTCTTGCACTTGATTCCATTTCAGAAAATTTAACTTGCACTTTTACTCTTCCAACAATTTGAATAGAATATGCCCTGCACAAGACAAATTTGCAATAAAAAATGCAGAAAATGACACTTTCGGTCTGTACTACAGAAAAAGAATGTTGCAGAAAAATCGTGTTTTAACAGTATTTTTCAAATTAGGGAAAAATGGCTATTATACAAACGCGTACGCATTATGAAACGCGTACGCGTTATATTTTTAAAACATGTATGCGTTTAATAACGCGTACGCGTTGCTTTCTGCCAACGGGCAAAACATAACGCGTATGCATTATGAAACGCGTACGCGTTTCATTTAAATAACGCGTACGCGTTTCTATAATGCATACGCGTTATTTAAAAGTTGATCTCATAAACCAAATCTAGCCCCGGTTTTAGGCTTGGGAAAGACTTGGCAATCCGAGCCTTAGCTTTTGACCTGCAACTAAAAAACTAAGGCAAACTGAAAAAAAAGTCCAACTTTGACAACATAGATGATGAACTTTTTTCTGAATTAGTCTATAAAATTAAAACCTATTAGATAACACAATGTATACTTTCTAAATATATATTTTTTGTTAAAATTGGATTAAGTTTGTTATTTTTTAATTAATTTCTAAGCAAACTAGGCCTTAAACTTGAAAGATCAATTTTTTTTGGTTTTTTAATAACTTTGTATTGGTTAAGTTTCTTGTAAAAAAAATTATATGGTCCCAAACTTCAGACAATTCTCTACACAATGAAAAAAAAAAGAGTCAAAAAATATTTTGTTTAGGTTCAATTATGTTGTCCGTACACGTTGATTTGAAAAAACATCAATTAAGGCCAATAAAAAATTAATAAAAAAAAATATATTCAATCAAAAATTACAAAAAAAAATCCAGCCCAAACTTCATGTTGTTAGCTCTCTTTTCCTAAAAGGAATTAGCAAAATAATTTTATTTGGGTCAAAAAGTGTTGTCCGTACACCTGCTTGGTATGGTTAAAAAACAGGGACTTTAAAAAAGTGGTTTTTATAGATCTTTATCAAAATTTAATTTCTATAAACTGGGTATTTTAATAATTTACATATTTGGAAACTAGATTCAAAATTCTAAATTCTCAGATACTGAATTTTCTTTTAAGATTCATTGTGGAAGTGTCCCCAAATTTTCAGTCCAAGTGTGATAAATTCTGAGTGTAACAGTAAAAAAATATTTCCACTTTTTATTTTGTGTAAATTTTAACTCTTTAATCAACCTGCATATATAAATACACACACATGCACTCAAAGTCTTTATCTAAAATTTATATTCCAAATGAAGCAGAGAAAATGGTTTGTTTTTAGCATGTACTTGAAGGAAAAAAAACCCTACTATGTATATGATATTTTGTTAGGAACAGGCTTTATTCTTTCTTTAAGTGTTTTTTTAGTTATAGATCAAATTGTACTTTCAAATCACAAAATAAACAGTCCTAACTTGATTTAAACTAAAAAACATAAGAGTTGGGGCTATAAACACAAATTAGAAACTAAACTAGGAAATTAAACTTGCAAACAAGGAAATATAAAATGTGCATTTGGAAACTGGAAAGTGGTGAAAAAACTTAGAAATGCAGCATAGAGGTCCCCAATCTTGGAAGGCTTCAAGGGGCGGTTTTTGGAAAAAGGGACTAAGCTGGCTGCAGCAGGGGAGTGAGTTTGTCCTACCATTTGGTTAGGGGCTAAGTCTAGAATTGTCTTAGAATACTTCCAAACTGAGATTGAAGGTCCTTGAGCTATTTTGGGGCCTGTAAATACCTGCCACATGGTTCTATAAAACACAAATAGAGATGCAATAGAGGAAAGGTGGTCAAAGAATAAAAATAACTCTAGGAAAGTGGGCAAAAATTTGAGAAATTGGAATAGCTGCCAAAACCTCAAGCAAATGTGTATGACACTGATTGGCATGAGCTTGGGTGGAGCAAGATGGTAAGCCTTAAAACGTATACTCACTGCATTCAATACATGAAGGACTTGCTCAAAGCAAAGACAAAGCATTTATTCTCTAGCTGTAATGCCCCGCCAAGCAACCCAAAAGATACTAATACAACTAACATTTATGGCATCAATTTTTTTTTAAAGTACTAACATACATCATAATAATCATATATCACATGAAATGAAACTAAACATGAACTACATATAACAAATCCCTCAGGTTTACATGACTGCATTACTTTTCACAACAACATCATTATATCACATGGAAAGTAAGTATACACCAGTAACCATAAGATAACATGAACATGGACAATACATTAATCAAGGATTACAATATTACAATGTCGCTTCCCAACATGAATGGGGAAGATACAATAAAATGGAATGATACATTTGAAATGAAGGAGTACAAAGCTGCAATACTGGATCCAGCTCTGGTTCAACTCAAGAGTCACTGCAAGGTACAATTTTGCACTTCTCGATTGACGACTGGGGACCCAATGGGGTGCATAGCACATTCCACCCAACCACGTGGACCCTAAGGCCCACCCCCATGCTAAGAGATGACAAAAAGGACCCCAACAATAGCCATCAAACAAAACAAGGATACAAGACTTCACAACAAGATCCTCAATAACATAAGGCAATCTCAGCACAAGATATAACCAACACAAGATGTGCCCAACATAAGGAATAACCAATAAAGCATCAACACACAAATGCCAACATGTACTTCCAGAGGCCCAAGAATAACATAGAGGGAAACAAGGCATACATGGTTGTTAAAGGAAGAGTGTCATCGCAATGTTGCATGGGTTACCCTGGCGAATCTTCCTAGGCCCCGTTCCCCAACTTGGGTTACCCTGGTGACCTCTTACGAAACCCGGCCCCACATGCAATCCAATGCGGAATCGATTATCTTTCATAAAGAAAAGATAATGATCTTGCCATTCCAGGCCTTCTCAACTCATCTCAAGCCCATACAAGCACTTGAGCCATGAGTGAGGCATTCACTTATATCTTGTTAATGTGTGATTCTATCCAAAACCCCTAATTAAATATTAACATTTTCACTTGATTAATAAACTTCCAATGAGTTACCCTGGGACCTCTTCCGGGTCCCGACCCCCATTGAAAGCCACTCCCCCTATGAGCAACAAAACTCAAAAGACACTATCAGGGTAAGCCCCTATGCACAACATATAAAGCCACATGATAAATTGCATTAAGCAAGGCATACACCATCCTACACAAAATCTTCATAACGAATCTATTTTCAAGTGCAAAGCTAAACCCATAACATCAAAGAGATCATACGAGCAATAGTTCACAAAGAACCAAAAGTGAAGGCCAATAATAAAGCAACACCTTTCTTTCCCTTTCTCTGGAAAACTGATTAATCACTAAAACAAGGGTTTCCCAACAAGGTGGCAACAAAACTTGATCTCAAAATCAACATCAAACTCAAAGCCAAAAACAACCTCCATAAATAAATTCATCATAAACTCCAAAATTACACACAAAAATTCACCACAAGAATACACTCAAACATTCCAAATTTTCCAATTTACCAACATGATATGTCATGCAACAACTATTCCAATAATGGAATAAAGATATACCTGATAGATTAACCTGTCAACTATTAAGTAACTACAAGAGAATCAATTCTCATAAGGAAATTACTTTCAAATTCATCTTTGAAAATAGATACTTTTGAAACCCATCTAAGCACAAATTAAAGTATATCAATAGAGAAATATGTCGTATTATCTAGTAGCTAACCTTATGATAAGGGTGATATTTCTACCCTACTCCAAGTTTTAATCCAAGCCTACTAAACTTTCTTTTATTTAATAATCACTAATTAACCATCTTTAATGAACACTCATAGGTACATGAATGTGGTATAAGAAGTTAGATATCTCCTAACTTGGTTTTCAATGTTCCTAAGTTATAGATTTTCGCTTCTAAATTTCAAACTTCGACTTTGGAATAAAAATACCCTATTATATCAAATATACTATGCACTGTTAAATTACTCTTTCAACATTAAACCTTCCAATACATAACTCCAAATAAATTAACTATTCAATCTCTATATTTCTAAAGTGTACTCATGTTCTACATTTCTTACGGTCAACACAATGTGATTTCTCTAACCCTGTGCCCTGTATTGAGTAATATAATTGAAATATCAAGGATGAGATTACCACATAGATGAAATGGCAATTGATCACTCTTTTCTACTTCCAATATCATATTATATTGCTGGTTTCCTTAGATGTGTTTTGACTGAAAGTGAGATGATTTGACTCGGATTGGATCAAGAGGATATAGACCAAAACTTGAGGCTACCATCCTCCCTGCATTTTTTTTATTGAGATCTGAAAGTAGATTTTTATCTTCTCTATTGTAAGTTGAGAGGAGAGAGGATGAGAGTGAAAAAGAGTTAACAAAAATAGATATGGTTGTTGTATTCTTTTCTTCAACGGTAGTCTCTATTTAATATGCTTATTGTAGAAGAGACACGGAGAAGAAGTAAATGTTTAATTTGACACCCATGGTACTCCACCTCCACGCATACATTGCACCAGGCTAGATACCTTCCTTCACAACTAAAAATACGTGTGATTATTTTGATTGAGTACAATGTCTACATTGTTTAGGCTACTATGATGCTCGAAAGGAAAGAAACTATTGAGCTAAATGATCTTGCTTTGGAAATCACGCTTCTAACCTTGTAAGCTTTATTTGTGTCGTCGATGCACTCAGTCATGCAGATTTGGTGGATGAGGTTATAAGTACTTCGCACATCAGTAACCTTATTGCATACATATGTAATTAATAAAAAGTTTGCATGGTTACCCTTCATGTCAGTGTTGGCAGTCCTGGGATGCCCTAAACCTCATTGCTAAATGCCAGATAACCTAGTGGTTCCTACGAGTCATGAAAGAATATAGGCTGAGTGTTTCCAGCAACACTGCATTTTAGTTGGATCCTAAAAATGCTACTTCTGGAAAGGTTCCAACAATATTAGGGAGGTTATTTAAATCTACACATCCTATCATGTTTAAGTGCGCCGCTGTGATAGGTTTACAACGAAATCAGGGCGATTATTTAAACTTCTACTGCGTTCTATTTTTGAGTAGTGCATAAGTGATCAGTTTCCAAAGGAATTAACAAGGTATTTTAACCCCCCTACAACTTTCTATGTTCAAGTGTTGCAATTGCGACATGTTGCCAATGGTTTCAGGGAGGCTACTTAATTCTGTACACTGCCTCAACTCTAAACGCTGTACAGTGACAGGTTGTCAAGTATATTAGAAAATGAATATTGGAATTTGGAAATATTGCCATCTTCTTGCATTATTGTCAAGTCCCAAATGTTATCCCCAAGACTGAAGGCAAGGAGAAAGGTGAGGTGCAAATACGTGACTTAAGAGTAGGAGAAATAATTTACAACTTTTCTTTTTTGAACTAGACGCATTTCTGTTTGGTGGTGAGTTTCCAGAGACACGCTCAAATTTGAAGTTTGGAAATTAAACTTCACCCTAAACTAGGAAAGAAGATCTTTAAGAAATAATGACCAATTCTAGATATGAAGATTATTTATCAAACACAACCTGCAGGCGCGGGTAGACAAGGTTCCATAGGAGTATTGTTTACCAATCTCATATCTATAGGTGACAATAAAACACTCTTTTTTAATCACGCAGGCTTAAATCAACTTGGCCAAAGGAAGAGTACAAAGATATCTTTGCTAAAAGAATTTAGCAGAGTAACTAAACATTGGACTCATAAGCTGGTAGTAAAACATTGAATTCCAGGCGGTTTTCTTTTACGGAAACTACCCATTTCATTATTACTACTCATCTAGAACAGAGTTCCAAAATATAAACTAGTTTATTCCAGTGTATCTAAAGATATCCAATCTCTGTCTCAAACCAAAAGACTATACATTCAGCAAAGACATATTACTTACCTTTTTGGCAGCTGTAGAAAGCACAACATAAGCTTTAATCTATGCGAACATTTGGTGTGAGCTCTTGAGGCTTCTCACAAGTCTCCACAAACTCGTCTCATGCACACCACTATTGTCATTCAGAGGAGTTTTCCAAGTGACAGTGGACTCCCCCTTGCCTAACTCTTAGGCACTACTTCCATTACTGTCCTCTGTGCTTGGGGTTCTGCCCATTTTAGAAAACCCATTGCATGCCCTGTCACTGATCCTCCTGCATGTCCCCTTTCAAAAATAATCGATAACATTAACTCATGCAGGGCCGTTTTCAAAACCGTTGCATGCAAATCTGTATTTAATTCTCAAGGCCAACGGATATAAAGGCAACCAATGCATGCTCTTATTCAAGATACCGCCCCCTCTTTCCATGCAAGCAGTTACCAAATCATTATATGCAATTTCCTAAATATAGATTTGAGTGACAAGGTAAGGCATGTTATTATTTATTACTTCCACTTCTATTTTATTTTCATATGATAATCCACTTATCTTACAATAAATAATTTTATTTATTTTCTTCAACTTTAAATTGTACTTATATATGTATGCTTATATTTTATTAATTTAATAATTTTATTTAATACAACAATTTCCCAAGGTGAAGTTACCAAGCATGACCACGAGTACAGAGACAATACAAGGGCAAACCAAACCAATAGTAAGAATGACAGAGGTGCAATACATGACAACATAGATGGAGGGGCACTACACTAGCACGAAAGACATTAAACACATGAATATGTGACCCTTTTATAGATTTGTGTCCCCTTCTCCCACATTTGATAACTTAAAGGGATTCAAAACATAAGCTACAAAACTCCTTATACCAGAGAAGTGTGACCGTTACAAATTGTTAAACCAATGAGCATAAATAAAACATAGCCCTTCTTTCATAGTAAAGACAATGTTTTACATGAAACCCTGCCTTCACTTCCCTTTTTCTTTTATTTTTCAAGCATATCTTTGTTTTGAATGTTCTTTTCATTGATACCTTCTCCATGCTCTTACATGCTAGAAATCACTTCTTTTTTCTATTTCTAAGACAACATTTTAAAACCTTTGGTTACTATTGTTGCATACTCTTTATTATTTCAATTGCTTGTAGCACTATCATGTCTTCTTGTCAATGGTCTTTTATTATGACAACTTCTAAATCCTTTTATTGTTACAAACTTGTATCACTCTTAATAGATCTGCAACCTTTGGTGATTTGGGATGGAAAACAATGCTAGAAGATAGGATGGTTGTTTCTTGTTGTCTTTGCACTTTTCCTTATATTCCTTGGTGCCATGCTTATCATTGTGTTTTTAACTTCATGGCATTCCACTACTACTTGTTCATTGGACAACATTCCTTACTTCTTTTTGCATACTCTTACACTATTTTCTAATAGTGAAAGACTCTTTCTCTATTATTTATGTGACCTCTACATCCAACCTTATTTTTCACTCCTCTACTACTGCTATGAAAGCCACAGAGAAAGATTGCATTGTTTCCTCAATGAATGCTCTTAATGTCTCACATGTTGCCTTGATACATTTTGTTCTTTGTTCTTCTTTTATATGTCATCATTGACAGGGTTATGTTGACTGCATGGGGTTATGTTTCAAAGCTTTAATGCCACTATTTTTTTACATCCCAATGTATTTCACCTTTACCTTATAGCAGTAGTAGTAGTGCTCTCGTATTGCATTCTTTGTTTTTGTGCATTAGCTACATTTTTTATGTGTAACAGTGTTGTCATAACCATCTGCCTGGTATGCGTGCATGGTAATATAGTGTTTATATTTGTGACCTTTGTATATGATTAGCATGAAGCTAATAGTAACATTGTAAGCACTGCTATGAGTGTTGGTTTTTTAGTAAATTGGATTGATGAATGGTTCTTGGAATCTATGCTTACTCTAATCCCTCTCCCCCATTCTCTTTCGGGTTGACTTTATACGCTATGGATGATAATAATCATCTAGACTACCAGGCCTCTTGATCAACAAAAATGTGAGACTACTAAGGTAATTTTTAGGGTAAAACATTCATAAGGTATCATTGCAATTATTTTAACACACATGCAAGTACTATTTAAGTAACTAATGGTTGTTTTATTATGCAAACAAAGGTAATCATTACCTATGTAATATAATGTGTTATTTTTTTTTCTTTTTGCATAAATGTATTGATAAACTCAAAGAAGGGGATAGAGTCAGGGTGTTGGATTCATTTGATGGTGATGTTGTGGGCATTTGGTGGATTCACTCCCTATCTATTGTACATGGAGTCAACTTGAAATGAACGAGAGATGCAAATGTAAATATTTTAAATGTCACAAGTAACAGCCCCCTTGTTTATGAAGACAAAATAGATGGAGTGGTTCATTTGAAAGAGAAAGGGGGAACATTCACATGGTGGCCATTAAAATATTTGCAAAAAAAGACAAAGTTGAACATGTTTATCATGTTCTAGTTGTTAGACATCTTGGCTCGCTACTTTATGTAGTATTTTGAATGTGTTGTTCATGGATCTTAATTATTATGGTGTGTTTGAAAGAGTTGGAAACTCTTAGATAGCTTTAACATTTTTTATTATATTTACATATATACTCTTGGACAAATTTGACATCTTATAACTTGATATATATATATATATTTGCATTAATTTTTTTTTTACTGTAGATTACCTTTATTTATCATAATGTTGAATCATTCTTTTAATTCTAGCATGTTGTAGCTTGTTCGTATATGTAATACTTTTATTTGCTTTTATGTTTTAGTTCAAGTTTAATATTATGATAGTTTTGCATTATAAAATTTATGGTATTTAATAAATTATTCACTTCATGACTATATTTACTACCAATTAATGAAAACCAATAAATAAAAATGACTAAGTATATGACTAAAGTAATGAATAAATATATGACTAAATGACTAAATATATGACTAAATGATTAAATATATGACTAAATGACTAAATATATGACTAAATATATGACTAAATAAATGACTACCATGACTAAATAAATGACCAGTTAACAACAATCAATGACTAAATATATGACTAAATTAATGACTAAATAAATCACTACCATGACTAAATAAATGATCAGTTAACAACAATTAATGACTAAATCAATGACTAAATCAATGACCAAATCAATGACTAGAAAAATGACTAAAATAATTTAGTCATAAATTTGGTCGTGTTATAAATGAATGGCAATAAACTACTAATGGTCACGTGACCAAAATTAGTCATTTATATGCAATTTTTAGTAGTTTATTTAGTCATATATTGTTGTTTTTGTACTAGTGAGAGGTGGAGAATTCACCTCCAATGAGTTTAATAGTTTTTGTAAAGATCATGGAATAAAGAGACATTTTTCATCTCCTAGGACTCCTCAACAAAATGGAGTGGTGGAAAGGAAGAATGGGAATGTTCAAGAAGCAACAAGGACAATGATGAAGGAATCAAATCTACCATATGCCTACTGGAGAGAATAAATTCATACTTTAGTGTACATACTTAACAAAGCACAAGCAAGGAAAACCAATTCAAAGACACCCTATGAGTTGTGGTATGGAAGAAATCCTACTGTTAAGTATTTCAGAGTGTTTGGAAGCAAGTAATATATCTGAAGAGATGAAGAGAACTTAGGAAAGTTTGATGCAAGATTTGATGAAGGAATCTTCCTTGGAAACTATACAAAAAGAAAGGCTTATTGATGCTACAACAAGAGGCTTAAAAGGATTGTTGAAAGTGAAATTGTCAAAGTGGATGAAGAATTACATAAAAGCTTAGTGTTGATAGAAGGATATGAATCAGATGAGTCCTCTTGCAGAGAAGAAGAGAAAGATGATGATAAGAAAAAACTGCAGGTTGAAGAGGAAGAAGCTCCAAAAAGGATCTCTAAGACTCCTAAGTATGTGTAGAAGAATCATTCTGAAGATCAGATCATTGGTGAAAAAAGAAAAGGTGTATTGACAAGGAGAAAGACAACTATGATGGAAGAACAAGTAAACTTATGTCTACTTTCCAAAGTTGAACCTAAAGTAGTGAATGACACATACAAAGATGAACTTTGGATCAAGGCTATGGAAGAAATGATTGCGGATTGAGAAGAACTAAATTTGGGAACTTGTCCCAAGACCAATAAACAAGAATGTGATTGGAACTAAAAGGGTATTCCAGAACAAGATGAATGATAATGGAGAAGTTGTTAGGAACAAGGCAAGGCTTGTGTGTAAGGGCTACTCACAAGTAAAAGGGATAGACTTTGAAGAGAAATTTTCTTAGGTGGCAAGGATGGAGGCTATTAGGATGTTTTTTTTCTTATGTAGCACATAAGGATTTCAACTTTTATTAGATGGATGTGAAATATACATTCTTGAATGGTGAGTTGGAAGAAGAGGTATACATTGAACAAATGGAAGGTTTTTATTTATCAGATAATCCTAATATGCTATGTAGATTGAAGAAAGAATTATATGGACTCAAGAAATCTCCCAGAGCTTGGTATGCAAGATTGGATAGGTACTTGTTGCAACAGGGATTCAATAAAGGTACCATAGTTAACAATCTTTACTTTAAAGTTGAAAAAGATCAAGTCTTAATTGTGGTTGTGTAGGTTGATGATATAATTTTTGGAGGAAATGAAGTAGTGTGCAAGAAATTTGTAGAACATATGCAGAATGTGTTTGAAATATTAATGTTTGGGGAGATGAATTTCTTCCTTGGGTTTCAAATAAATTAGAAAAAAAAGGTATATTCATTTCATAATCAAAGTATGTCAAGGTAATGTTGAAGAAGCTTAGAATGGAATACTCTAAACCAATATTCACCCATATGGTTACTGGTTGCAAGCTAAGTAAGAATTAAGAATCTCCTAAAGTTGATCATAGCAATTATAGATCAATGATTGGAGGATCACTATATTTAACTGCTGTTAGACTAGATATCATGCATGTAGTTTTTCTTGTGGCTAGATTTCAAGAAGATCCCAAAGACTCATATGTCACATCACTAAAAATAATATTTAGATACTTGAAAGGTACTCTGAAAATGGTTTATGGTATCCAAAGGATATTGATTTCTCCCTAAGTGCTTATATAGATACAAATTGGGTAGGTCAAGTGGATGATAGGAGAAGTACAAGTGGTGGTGTTTTCTTTCTTGGAATAAGGTTGGTGTCTTGGTTAAGCAAGAAGTAGTCCATTTAATTTCATTATCTACTACAGAGGAAAAATACATTGTTGTAGCATCATGTTGCACACATGTTTTATGGATGAAACAAACCTTGAAGGATATTAGAGTGCCATATGGTGAACCAATACGTATATTATATGATCACACAAGTGATATCAATATTTCAAAGAATCCAGTAATGCATTCAAAGATAAAGAATATCTCAATCCAGTATCACTTTCTACGAGAAAAGGTTGCAGAGAATCAAGTGAAGTTGGAGTATGTTCCTACTAAAGATTAGGTTATTGATATCTTCACTAAGGCTCTTCGTAAGGATACTTTTGAGTATCTCTGGGAGAAGTTAGGTGTTATTGCCCCTCCTTCTTTCAATTATATGCATAAGGTTATGCATCAATCCAATGAATTTCAAGATTCATTCCTTGTTTTGGATTGATGTTGGTGGCTACCTCTCAAGAGGAGTAGGTAGTGACATTGTTGGTTGTTTTAGTCAGAGGGATTAAGTGTTGTCATTGTGTTGTATGTTGGTACTATCAAAGGAAGTGAAAAATGAGGTTGCAGAGAAGTTGTTGTCCCTTATAGGTGTTTCCCTTGAGGGAGAGAGTGTATGTGATTGGTATCAAAGGAAAAGAAAAGCAAAGAAAATATATGTTGTCCTTTTCCATTAATGTAAAAGTGGGGGAGATTTAACTAAAAATCCATATGAAGAAAGAGGGAGGGAATTATTGTAAAAGAGAAAGTATTGAAAAGTGTACATATGCTTATGTAAGGGGGAGTAGTGTGCACTAATGTGTAGTGTATATGTTGTTGATCAGATGTGTTGGTTGTTGTTGATGGTTTTTCCATGTGGTGCCATCAATAACAAAGGGGGAGACTGTTGGAAGTATGTGTTGTCATTGATTTCAATGGATCTTTTTTGTTGCATTGATGTCAACCTATGGAGATGGTTTGGTTATTTGCATTATGTTGTCATTTATAGTCTCACTAATGTCTACCTCTAGTGTTTCTTTGATGAGCATTTGTTTGAGGATGTTCAAACATCATTTTG
>VDFB02169992.1:0-10242 GCA_007258455.2 Sequoia sempervirens | reverse complement strand
AAATATGTGAACCATTTGAATCTATACCTTGCACAAACACAATAAACATGCAAACAATTAGATCAAACACAAGATTAGAAACCAATGATTCCTCAAGAAATCCATTTGAAATTTGCAAAAGATAAGAAATGAAAATGAAGAACACAAATGAAACAATTAAATCCCATCTAATGCAAGCAAACTCTTGATCTCTTGAGGGAGTTGGTGCAAATAGGTGTGTGGAGATTTGCCCTTTCCCAACTCCTTGAATGCAAATGTTGATTGAAGATGATTGATCCACTTGATGAAGACTTTGAATGTATGCTCCAAGCTTAAAATCTGCAAAAAACCTAGCTATTATTCAATGAGATGGATGAGGATTGCTAAGTATTTTAGCATGGTAACTTTGCTTGAGATGTGGATGCTAAAATGAATGGTGAAGCATTGTATTTATAGAATGATAAGTTGAAGAGATGTCCAAATTTGATCAATGTGGGACAAAGATTCAACCAATGATATAATGCCACTTGTCAACATGTGAGAGGATGAAGGTTGAGCAAGTTTTGAGGATTGTGCAAGTTTGAAATTTAGTCCTAGTATAGGTGATTTTTCCTGATTTTTGGGTATTTTGTGCTGATTGTTGTTCACTGTTCAAACCCATGAAAAACCTTGATTGGGACTCATACGCCACTCTAGGCGATTTAGTCTCGTTTCATATTTTAAACTACATTTTACAACATTAAATTCTTGGTTTCTTTGTTTCTATTTTCTACTGTTAGTTTTCTATTTTAGTTTGTAGATTTTTTGTTTTCTTCATTTAATTGCACCTAGCTTAATTTCATTTGAATCAACATTAGAGCATAGCATTTATCTTGTGTTCATCACATCTTACATTTCATTGATTGTCCCTTGTATGAGATTTTCTACTTGGTGTCCTATTGCTAATACTATAGTGAGACGAAGTTCGAGACTCATGCCATCCCACGATAGCACAATCATCATGGATCTTGGGTTGTCTAGCTCTTTCACTACTAGTGTTGACACTAGTTCACTAGGTATGGACCATACCCTTAACAACTCTTTTCCTTCAAGTAGTGTGATGCATGTTGAAACAATGGTTGCTAGTATTTTTTAAGAAAACATAATCCAAATCCATGAAGACCTAGAAATCCTACAAAATCAAATAAGTACTCTAGTAATATTTCAACCACTGCTATCCCTACCATAGATAACATTCATTGCATGCTTGAAATTGAAGACGAAGTTGACCTTGTGCGTAACATAGTTTAGATTTTTGGAAAACACCATACCTCAACTACTAGTTGTGCTTTACCATTGAATAATGTCACAAGTCAAGGAGGAATTAAAAATCATGCTCCCACAAAAATGGCCTCTATTCCTACCTATACTAACCCTCAAGTTACAACAACAATGCAACTAACTAGTAATGTGATTCCTTCCTATTTCTGCTAGCATCCCTAGTACCTTTTTGGCATCACAATTCATTCTCCTACCACTTTACCACCTATAAGAATTCCATTCACTTGCCCCTCGAAGACATATACACCCCCACCATATTCGCCTCCATCTCAAAATTCAAACAATGATCCTCTCATAAACCAACTTTTACAAACTGCTTCATCCCTTCAAAAAAAAGTTTCCACTATCAAACAAAATCAAAATGGCGAAGCTACGTATTATGTCAAAAGCAATCCCTTGTCCTTGGAGATATTGAGAATGCTGATGCCATAAGGTATAGAGGTGCCTAGATTCAAGAAATATGGGGGGAAAGGAGATCCTTCTAACCATGTTTCTGCTTACACTGCCCTATGTAGTGACTTTATTCTTGAGGATAAGCTCTTGGCTAAACTTTTCCCTAGATCCTTGAAGGATACTACCTTAGAATGGTTTTCTTTGTTCCTGATCAACTCAATTCGTTCATTCAATGAACTTTTTGATAAATTTATAAACCATTTCCAAGTGCATATGACTTCTAATATGACCTTAGCTAATTTGATGAGATGTAAGAAAAAAGAAGAGGAAAAGATTACCAACTTTATTTCATGCTATCAATTGGTTTACTCCGAAATCGATGTAAAGATTCTTGACCCTCGCCTTCAAAGGATGTTCATTGAGAACTTGCAAAGTAAGATACAAGATAATCTTACCATGATGAAGTTCCCATCCTTCATACACTTGTATACTGCCCTTTGTGATCATCAAAACTTGGATAGTAGTGGTGAAACAAAATCCACCTATAGCCATCCTAAGAAGTCCAAATCTGCAAACCAAAACAATTATCAACCTTTTAGAAAATAGAATAAAGGATTCCTTCAACTTAATCCCCCTCAACAAGTAACTCAACATGTTGATACGGGTGATCCCACAATATTCATTTACAATTTTTGGCCAAATTGGACACTGAAATAATTTTTTCTAACTAAATCTTCACTTTCGGGCACCTATAGCAGCTAAACCGTGAGGAATTTGAAGATGATGCAAACTAGTGATTTGTGACATTTTTTTTTCTTCTGTAGATTCTAAATATATTTTTCCCAAATTTTTTGGAATCAGATTGCACTTCTTTTTCCACCTCCTTCGAAAAATAGTTTTTCTTCAGTAAACACCATTTTTAAGGAGTGATGCTCACTGTATAACACAAATTTTTTTCCATGAAGGATAAAATTCTATTTTTTTTGAATTTATATTTGTAACTATGATATCTAGTGCTTCCAATTGGTTTCATAGTGTTTTATTGAATATTTTTTTCCTTAATGAAGTTTTGAAGTCAAACCAATTACATTCAGAAATAGGCAAACTATATAACACAACTTTTTTTGTATGTATCGAAATTCTTTTTTTTTGGGTTAGATCTAGGAATTCAATATTTGGTGCACTCATATTTTTCAATTTTTTTTGATAATATTCTATTTTTCCACGTGTAGAATAAAGAGCTTGATTTTCAATGAAAAACCTACATTCACAAGAAATAAAAAATAAATATAATAATAAAATTAAATTTATTTAAAATTACACTTTTTGGGAAGCTTATAATAAGGAATACATACTTACAATATATATTTTTTAAATGAATTCATTTGATCCCCCAAAAGGTAAATCAAAAGTGGTTTTTTATCAGCATTTTGATAGGTGTAAAGGAGACTTTGTTAAATAGGTATGGTTTAAAACTAGCAGGGTTATATCCAAGGGGGATTGATCTAAGGTAGTTTGATCAAACCCTCTTCAATTGGAATAGTTTAAATGGAACTTTTTAAGGCTTAAATCATTATATTTTCTAAAAATATGTGATTTCAACAAAAATCAGAATCTTCCAAAAATTGTAAACCAACTTTGTGGGATCACCCATACCCAAGTGGCTGCTATAAGGAAGACAACTCCTTTTGCATTTGGGGATCTGGCTAGGCAATTCACTCCCTTACCTGATACCCTTGATAGCACAATGTCACAACTTCTAGAACAAAAAAAATCAATTTACCTCCCGTTAAAACTTCCAATCCTAATAAAACCTTACCCCTGAACTTTAGGTCAGATTCCTATTGCCATTATCATCGATAAAATGGACATGGTCCATGAAACATTGTAAGCATCTTAAACATCTTGTGCAGACCTCATTGATTTTAGTCATCTTTTAGTTGCAGGTGTTAATGATAAAGGAAATAAGTTTGTTTCCCCTCCCAACCGGAACTTACCAATCTTTACCAATCCTATGCCAAACCATAATATTTAATTTGTCAAACCTAGTGAAACTACAAAGAATGATGTGATGAATGTTGACACGGATGATGAGAACATGGATATAGTTGAACAAACTCCTATGGATACCATTGAAAAGGTCCTATGAATACTATTGAATTTTTTTTGATTGCATTGATCAAAACTCAACCTCATAAGGGTTAAACTAAAAATCTTCTTGACATTGCTTTCTCATCTAAGGATATTATTCAAAACACACCAGATGGTCCTCTTTACATAGCTAACCAAATAAATGATAATCCCACTAATGGGATATTAATTGATCTTGTATATGGAGAGAACGTGATCATCGATGAATTCCTACTTGTGCATGAGATCTATCAAGAAAAATATGATAAACCAAAAGCATGGATAAAGATGCATAACGATTTCGCTTGCCCTATGATGGGATTGATCACCCTTCCTTTACAAATAGGACCGAAAAAATTAGATGTCTCATTCTGCATCATATCGATGATGGATCAATTCCATGTGAAGCTTGGTCACCCATGGCTACGCTCCATGGAAGTTGTCTCGTCAATCGTACATAAATGAATAAAGTTCCCCTTTGACAATGAAATTTTCACCATGCATCGTAGTGGCTTTAACCCTTTGTCTTCCTGTGGAAAAATTTCATTAGATTTCTTTTGGCCAAAGCCTATGGAACCTATTAAACCTCGAGAAGACTTCTCTTTCAAATCCTATCAAAAGTTCAAAGCAAAATGTATAGCAAAAATATCCCTTAAAAACATGCCTCAACCTATGATTGAGCCTACCATCATTGACAAAACTATGATTGAACCTAAAGACATTCCAAACAACCAAGACCAACCTAAGACAAATTCTTTGCCTACCTCTTACAAAAGAGCAAGAGATAACAAAAACAATCCCATCACACCTCCTAAAATAAAATAAATTTACAAAGCTAAAGAGAAAGTGGTTGAACAACTTTCCATGGTTCCTTTCATTCCTCCCCTTAGGGAAAAAAATAAACCTATGGTTGATGAACCTGCTCCTACACAAACACAACTTGATAACCATACTAAAAGAAATAGACATGCTTGTGAGCATAGGCGTAGGTGTTCTGCTCTTGCTCAAAAGATTGACAAAGGAAAAAAAAGAAAATTAAGATCCAAACTTGACTGAAGCAATGCACGATGAGTCTCCCTCTTCATTGAAACAAAAAGATGCTATATCACAACCGCAACAGGAGTTAAAACCTTCTTTAGATATAATCATTATACCTCCTATCATGATTAATTTAGATGACAATGAGGAGATCGCCAAAATTGATGAAGAGGTGCATAACGAATTGAACACATTGTTTTCCTCTTCCATGAGCTTAAAAGATAATTATCCTAGGAAGAGTGTTGAACTTGGTGATGGTTCTAGTTCATAACTTGCTATTGTCCCTTTGGATAGTTGTCCACCTTCTCTATATGATGAACATGATTGGGATGTGAATGACCTTCTCATAGGTTGACTCACATGTTCCATACTAGTCTTTTGCATTATTATTATTATTATTTTTCATTTTTTTTATGTGATTGCATGTGCGTAATGTTTTTCCCTGTGCTGTTCTATTTGATGTATCTCTCTCTTTGTGACATTCCTCTATTTGTACCTACATTCTTCTCTAATTCATAATTTTTTTTATCATTTCCTTTTACCTTTTCATTTTGTCTTGTGTTTTTCTTTTAGGAATGATGCAAGGCGTTGAGACCTTCACATGTCTCTTCCATGTTGACCCAAATTTTTTTCCTTTATCTTTTCTTTGTCTTATGTTTTCCTTTTGGGGATGACGCAAGGTGTCAAGACATTCATGTCTCTTCCATGTTGACCCAAAAGCTTTTCCTTTATCTTTTCTTTGTCTTGTGTTTTCCTTTTGGGGATGACACAAGGTGTCGAGACATTCATGTCTCTTCCATGTTGACCCAAAATCTTTTCCTTTATCTTTTCTTTGTCCTATGTTTTCCTTTTGGGGATGACGCAAGGTGTTGAGACATTCATGTCTCTTCCATGTTGACCCAAAATAATTTTCTTTGTTTTTGCTCTCTTTGTGTCATTCTTTTAGTTTTATGAGTATTTGGGGAATGATGATAGTTCTGAGGTCTCTATAAAAATATTGTAGCAAGAACATATTGACCCCAAATCCATGGATCCCTCATTTGTTTGGAGTTTCATTTTGGGGGAAACCCCTCTTTTCCTTTTCATGATGTAGCTTTATTTGGAAACATATGACTTGGCATAGGGACTTCCAAGTAATCTCTCATGTCCTTTTTACTGTTAGTATTTATCATATGCTACTTTAAAGTAATTTCTCACAACATGGTGCTTAGCAATTTCTTTAAAGTAGGGGCATACATTGGCAATATTCTTTTGTATTTCTCATGTTTCATGGTGTAGTCTTCTTACTTCATTCAATGCATCTTTTGGTTTTTGGAGAAATTGAGTGTGATGTCCTTCTAGAGCGTGATCTCTCTTATCATATTATATTCCTCTTAGTGGCTTGATGTGACACACTGCATCCCCTAAGTTGCGAATCTTATAATCTTTGATTGGTTCTCTCTTGGAGACATTAGACACAATGTTCCCTAAGTTAAAGACCTTACATGAATTAAGAAAAAATCCTTTGAATGTTCCCTATATTACGTTTGTAATTTCGGTTATATGACCACCTTGCATAATACACTTTGCATGCCCGTGGACCCATCTTGTTTATTCATGAGTATCAAGCATACGAAGCTTTTCTTGCCTCATGAAGCTTAAATTTTATTGTTGTGTGGCACCTTATAAAATTTATCAGGAGGTATAACTTTGGTTTGGTTGTATGGGAAGCCAAACCGAGGCATGACTTTCCCATAGCCACTTGCTTGTTTGTGTGGGCACATACTAGCCGCGTGCATATGTGTCTCACCTTTTGGATACTCACCCAATAGACAACCTAGAGTTTCGTTGCCTTAGAGTGAGCGTGCATTTTTGGAAAAACAACCTAGATTTGATCCACAAAATGCAGGACAAATGGTTGAAGCTTGATCCACCCCCTTTTGTTTTGTTTTTCTTTTCTCTTTTTCTTTGGCAGTGTATGCTTGTGCCTTTTTATTTCTCTTTATATCACTTTCATGTGTGTTCTTTTGTGCCTATATTGGTTTACCATATGATCTCGATCTTGGGGACTTGATCTTCCCTCTTGATCATTGTCATCCTATCTTACCTGCATGGTGCACTTGGACCCCTCTTGATGCGAGTTCGTCTACTTTAGTGTGAGTTTGAAGCAAGTTCCTCTCACTAAAGTGGGGGCTAAATGTGGCAATGAAAAGTGTATCCCTTTATATTTTTGTGCTTGCTCGGGCCCTCCTTGTTAAATTAAGCTTAATGTTTCCTTGATTTAGTGTCGTTTAATGTGTTTAACACATTCACATTAGGTCTTGTGGCCATTGTGAGCTAAATAGAATTAATTAAACCTTATTTAAGGTGTTGTAAAGTGTTATACCATATTTTCACACTAATCTATGGTTTTCATTATTAATTAAGCTTCTTTATATGCTTTAATTGGCCTTATTTTGTATCCACAAGCCTTAATTAATGCATCTTTTTGAGGATAATCTTGACATAAACCAACATCCATTCATAATTCAATCATTTTAGGTCGTGTGGCCTAGATTTAGTGATCTAGAACTCATATGCCACCTTGGGCGTATGAGTCCCACCTAGGTTTTAGGGCCCCGATCTGGATTTCACATGAATCGAAGCATTTTTGAAAAATGTGTCCCATAGTTAAGCCTAATTGGACTCATACACCACTTTTGGTGTATGAGTTCCAGTGGCCCAATATTAAATTTAATTCAAATTCTTGGTGGGATTCTATCCTCCTAGATTTGATGTCGGCTTGTAGTGTTGTAATTTTGAGAAATTTGGCATAAACAAGTATAAACACAAGGTTATTTCACTCATTTTTCACCTAGCAAGTTGAATAAGAATCCTTATAGAAAATTGGAGATTACAAGAGCATTAAAGTGTTTACAAGAGCATTAAAGAGTCTTCAAGAGCTGATTATCAAGTGTTTTGGACCATTATTCAAGTATCAAGCATCATGTCAAAGTCATCATGCATCATGTTTATTTTT
This sequence comes from Sequoia sempervirens, assembly GCA_007258455.2. Taxonomy (NCBI): domain Eukaryota; kingdom Viridiplantae; phylum Streptophyta; class Pinopsida; order Cupressales; family Cupressaceae; genus Sequoia; species Sequoia sempervirens. The sequence continues at coordinate 2,384 of VDFB02169992.1, read as the reverse complement.
GAGCTAACATTTGTGATGCAAGGTTTCATGATTCAAGCAAGCATTCAATTCAAGATCTATCACATTCAAGAAAGAGTCAAGATCTACATCCATTAGAGTCATTTCATACATTTTTGCAACCTTTTATTGCTAGGGTTTGGTGAGTTACAACATATCATTTTGTTCATTCATCATTCCTTCATTTCATTTCATTTCATTACAAGGTTTGATTACTAAAATGGGGTTTGACCAAGGCAAACCCCTTTCCACTAACAAAACAACATTTTTACCTCTGTTTAGTGTGTGATTTGTAGATATAGAGTGAAGATATATTGAAGAGTAAGTTTGGAAAAACTTGTCAAGGTGTTCAAAGTTTTCAAAGTGATCACATGATCTACATCATCATTGAAGGACACCTATAGGGAAAAATTCAGTATTCTAGACTCAGAGATCAAGTTGAGAAGATTAAGCAGAGGTTGAAGAGAATATTTAGATCCCGATTCTTTGAAAAGGACAAATTGGACTAATACGCCACTTTTGGAATATGAGTCCTAGTATAGTAAAGTTTACACATTTCAAGTGTTTAAGACATATGTCTGCCAGATTTTTGTTCTTGCCCAAAAACCCTAATTTGGGACTAAATCACCCATAATGACGTATGAGTCCCAATAGATATTAGTTTCAGTATTTTTAGCATTTTAAATCTCCATTCAAGCTCCTACAAGTTTCTAGGTGCACACCTTTGATCTCTCAGTTTTACATTCTGTTTTGCATTCATTTCTAGGTCATTTAGTGAAGCTTTACATATCATTAGGTATTATCATTAGATCTTGTATGTAATCTGTCTTTCCAATCCCTAGGTTGGTGGTGAAGCCCTCTTTAGTCATTAATCAGACCCTAGGACAACCTTTAGCAGATCTCTTTCCTTCATTCCATCCTTGGATTGAGATCTCTTGGGTTTCCTTGAGTGAAACAAGATGGTGAAAAAGGAGGATCCCTATCTCTTCAAGGATAGAAACAATCTCCCCCTTTTTTTGATGTTTCAAGTAAAAAAAAGAAAATATAAATAATAATTAAACTATTAAAATATGCATATTTATGAAAACTACACTTATAGATCTACAAAATGGTATATTTACATTTACAAACAAATGTTATTTACATGTGTAAATAGTTGTTAAAACATCAAAATTTTCAAATAATTTTATTTTTTTGGTAAATTTGCCTCAAAATGATGCTACATATAAATTTAGACAATAATTTTAGTTATAAAAGTTATGGAAATATGTAACTTATTTAGAATGAACCTTACTAGACCATATGTTTGACCAAAATTGATTTTTAGTTAGAAATACTAAAATTCACCTATGTTGATAAGTTGGCCAAAAGTCTAACACAACTTTGTACTTTTAATTGGTAACTATTATGTAATATTTATTTATGTGTTTTATTTCATTTAATTCTTCTTATATATTATTTTATGTGACTTGCATGAGGTTGCATGTGAGTGCAAGATGCTTGCATCCTAAATATTCTTGCTAGAACTATTAAATTTGAGTCCCTTTTGTATTCTCTCCTCTCAAGTTTAATCAAAAAGTTGTATTGTAGTTTTTTCTATCTTCCTTTCATATTAAATAAACAAATAAAAATACTATAATGGTTTTCCAAATAAGGGAAATGAAACATTATTCACTAGTAAAATAAAAAATGTCCACTAAGAAAGGAAAATTGATATTAACCTAACTAACACCCCAATGGAGATGAAAAAGACTAAGGGAAATTTTATCAACTACTACAAAAAGAGAGAAATCAACCCCTTCAAAACTATTATGGAAAAAATAAAAACTTACAAAAAAAGCTTACTCATGCAACAAATAACATGTTATACAACAACTAAGATCTCATTGCAAACTAAGGCCTTGTTGCACAATAACTAATACATCTTGATAGAAATTATGAACTAGAATAACAAGAACCCAATGATCCAAATGCCAACTTCATTTAAATTCTAGATCAACTTTTTACACTTAGAAGGATGGGGATGGAAGTGGTGCTCCAATTGTACAATTAGTGTCAAAATCATGAGGGCCAAGCATGTGAATTTAATCTGTTAATTGCAAAAACTAAGTAGAGGCAAGATAGGAGTTTCCACTCTTTTAGGTCATCTAGATTCAATCCATCCAATTTATGAGGAGGAATTTCATCACTAGAACTAATTGAAAAACATAACGGTATGTAGTCAATATGCCATGGATTGTAAGTTCCTTGGTCATTTAGATTCAATCCATCTAGTTGATTAGGGGAAAATTCATCATTAGAACTAATTATAATATCTATAGGTATGTGGTCAATATGCCATGGATTGTCAGTTCCTAATATTCTCTCCCAATTGTCCACAATATTAT
>VDFB02169991.1:0-30785 GCA_007258455.2 Sequoia sempervirens | reverse complement strand
TAGTGCAAGAACTTTGTCTTAACCTCTTGATCCCTTCGTTTAGGCATTATGATTTTCCTTAGGATTGGGGGTTGTAAGAAAAAAACACCAACACTAGGAACTTCACTTCCCCTCTTTTTCCTTCTGAAAAGATTGGGGGCCTAGTCAATTACACTAATAACATGGTTAATTTGGATGATCTATTGAGTTCAATTGGGCTCATTGAAATTGAAATTTAGGGAAAATTTTTCACTTGGACTAATAGGAGAACTAGTGAAAAATTTATTCAAGTAAAATTGAATTATTTCCCGATTTCTCCTAATTGGGACTCTATCACAATCTGAACCTTTTTTCTCTATGTATAACTATGCCTAACCATAACTCTCTTCTTCTTGATTAGAAAGATGGTACTACTTCTATACCTTTCCCTTTTAGATATGAGATCATGTGGGCCTCACATCCTAGCTTCAAGGGTTGTATCTCTAACTAGTGGAATATCCTCATTCATGGTTCTACTATGTTTTAGGTAAATTAGAAGCTTAAAAATATAAAAAATGAAGTGAAAGGTTGGAATAGGTTAGTCTTTGGTATTTTTTCCACCATAAGAAAAATCTAGCTACAAATCTAATGGATATTCAGGATAAAATGGCTAGTGGTGATGTTGATGAGGATACCTATTAGGTTGAGAAGGTGTTATATCTTGACTAGACTAATATTTTAAAAAATAAGAAAATATTTTGGAAAAAATATCTAGAATTCAGTGGCTGACCGAGGGAAGTCAAAACTTTATATTTTTCTATTTATCTGCTCTAAAGCATAGAAAGAGGAATTCAATCTCCAAACTTGTTCATGAAAATGGGTATGAGGGTACTATTGATGAATAGGTTGGCAATACAACCTCCAAGTACTTTCAATTTTCAATGAAGGAACCAAATACAAACCATTTTGCAACATTAGAAGGGCAGTTGTTGGAAAACATCCCTGTTGCTTTATCCAAGGAAGTTAATTCCCTCCTGTTGATGGTCAAAACAACACAACAACATTAAACAAAATATTTCTATTCTATTTCTCCTGAAAAAGAAAGATAACACATGGAAATCTAACTCCCAAGGTCTTGGTAATTGGTTCTCAATTATGCTGATTTCACTCAGTGGTTGATATAACCATAATGTTCAAGGGGCCTTTGCTGGTAATAAAGAACAAGAATGCATAACATCAGGTAGTCTACGTTTAGGGGGTTTTAAAAAAAAGAAAAAGATGAAACAAAGCTTTAAATCAAAGAAACATGAATAAAATCCTTACGTATCTAGACATGCAAATCAACAATGAGTGTTCATTCTACCTAACCACGACTACAACAAGATGCAATCCATAGGATAAACTATGCTACTGCATACATCCATAATGCTAATTCAGATATCATCAACGTTCACTAACTTACTTCAAACAAATAATTCACTCATCATCCAAAGCACAAATCAAATGAATACCATAACAATTTAATTCACAGATAATCTGATGACATGACCTTGAATCCAGTTCCTTCTATTGATTTTCATCAAATAAAGAACAATTAAGCACAACAAAGCACTGTCGTATGGATTAATCATATATCATTAACCTTATCAAAATGGATCCAAACTTTCAAAATCATCACAAGAAAACATATGAAAAATGTAAAATAATCAGGCCTTTTACTAAATTGTTCAGAGTATTTTTCTAAAACATTGAAATCCTAGATCTAGTTTCTATCTTCTATCCTTAGCTGGCTTATATTTTTTTAATTAGCTGACATTTACAAAGTAGATTCTAAAAATACATATATGGTGCCACATGCACAAATTTCTCAATCATAAATCAAGATCCACAATTCATGGAGTCGAAACTGAACATAGAAGTGGACTCAAAAACCCCTGCTTTCAAGGCTGATCACTCCGTTGTACAAAAAGGAAATCTGATACTCCTAGAGGAAGATGAAACCCACATATCAGACTTAGAGTAGAACTTATGTCAAGATCCACAAAAAGAGGAGAAAAGCAGATAGAGAATGGTGAAAAGAGTCAGTCACTTTTGCACTGAATGCTCAAGAATGTACTCATCAAAACTGGAGAACACCTATAGAAGAGTATCCAAATATGACCCATCCAACCAATTACTTTTAAATTTGATTCTTTCAAACTCTGCAGAAACTAGCGTTTGCATTTCCTTTAACTTGATTAGTTCCTTTTTAGCCATTTTTACCTCCTCCCAGATATCCATAAACTAATCTAGCAATAAAATATCCCCATCATATCCTTTTTGCATGATTTCTTCAAATATACTCCTCCATATCTCCCTTAGTTTATCCAATGACAAACCTTCTTTGTTTGAGGAATCTAAATTGAGTACAACAGCCACAACTGCCTCTAGCTCAACCATTTGTTGATTCAAGTCTTCACTCATTTCCCAGACTTCTTCCTCATGTCCATGCATTTCCCTAGACTTGTATCTTATGATGCTCACAGTTTTATCTACAAAATCCTCATTACCTTTCTCAAGAATAGAATATTCTAACATGGTGGATTTGGGTACTCTGCTGACGTCTTCAAGCTTTTTAACATATTCCTTATATTCATCATCCTGCTTGTCCAAATCCTTAGCCTGCTGATCTAGATCTCCTACTAAATCAAGAGAAGCTTTATGAATTTTAGAGCCTTCAACAAGAATATCATCAACCTCCTCGTTAATCTTATCCAGCCACTTTTCCATCATCCCTACTTTTCTTTTCATTTGAATCAAATTATCTGCTTCCATCTTTGTTAACAAAACCGAGGATTCAGGAAGAGCAGCCTGTTGAGAAATGGGACTAGAAACATCCTTCAAGAAACCATGGAGCTGATCTAATTGAGCCTTAAGCTCATCCTTACTTTGCTTATCCTTAATCATCTAGGTTTTGGTGGAAGAAGCCACAATATCAATCAGACTCATCTATTGGTTTCTAATAGGCTTTCCCAAATTCACTGACCCCAACTGATAATCCGTCATTTGCATATCATCACGACTCTTCTCAATTACAGGTATGGCACATTCAACAATGATCTCTCTAGCATCAGTGAGCCTAGTGGAGTGAAGAACCCGAGCCTTCTTCTTAGGTTTCTCTTTCCCAATCTCTTTCATTATTTCTTCCCAATTCAATGGCTGTGGTTGAACAACTGGTTTTCTTTCTAAGTCTAGCTTTAACCAAGTAGGGGCAACAGGAGTAGGGACTGCCTGAGCTGAAGAAGAAGCAACAATAGTCGAAGAGAGAGGTAACAATCTAGGCCCTGGTTGAGAATCAACCTCCTACACATTTTGTTGATCATCTTGCTCCTTTTCCTGTACTAACCTCTCTGCTTCCTCTTTATCCTTTTGATCTTGCAACCTCTTAGCCTCCAACTCCTTCTTTAAATATTCTTTTTCCTCTTTCTTCTTTTCTAACACTTCATCCCGCTGCTTCTTTAGCTCTTCAATATAGTCCCATGCCTCCTTGGACTTCCTTTCATACTCAACAATCTCAACAACTTCTCTTTCCTTGTTCAAATGTTCTTGCTCTTCCTTTTGCTTATAAGCCTCTTCTTGTTCCTTAAGCTTAGCCTCAATGGCTTCCTTTTCTCTTCTTTGCTGAGCCTTTTCCTCTTCAAGGTCATGCATTTTTTGCTGCATTATCAACCTATCCCTTTCTTCTTGAATTTTGAGCTCTTGCTCCTTTTGTTGTTGCAGTTGAGCTAACTCATCGGCCTTCACTTTATCTTCCAACTCCTTCTGCTTGGTCACCAAATCAAATTGTGCTCTGGCCTCCTCTTCTTGTAGCTTAGCTGATGCCTCAGCTTGTGCCTTAGCATTAGCTTCTCTTTTTTCCTCCTCAAAGAGTTTTCACTGATCCTCTTCAGTCAACATGTGTTCAGTGCCTGCATCATTTGTCATATCCAAAGATGTTGATACATGATGCTCTTTATCCGAGGGAGTCTTTTTTGAATCCATTTCTATATTATGTATTTCCACCTCACCCTCCATTTGCCTCAAGGCTTCTACTTTTCCATGAAGAGCTCCATTGGTGATTCATGACCTAACTCCTATGCATCAAAGGGCTGAGTAGGTACCTCTTTTGCAGCATATGTAGAAACACCCACCTCCATAGTTGTTTCATCTTCCTGCACCTCTGAAAAGTCTTGAGGAACCACCTCATCTTCTTGCTGCTTAGAAGGAAAAAAATCTAAGGGTTCCTTAGGTGCCACCCTTCTTTTTTCCCTTCTATATCCTTGGGTGGTACCTACAACTTTCCACTTCTTAGATGATGTAGCCTCAACTTGATTAATCCTTAAACTCACCCATTGGATACTCCTATCAAGCACTGGTCTAGCAATCTACTAGATCAAGATCTTTAGTTCCAATATTATCTGCATCATATCCGGGATCCAAAACTATCCCATCATCAAATAATGTATCAGGAATGTCTTCCTTTATCCCAAACTCAATCATGAGTGGGATAGATATCCTTTCATAATTCTTCTTCCTAAGATCATACTCATCTTGCAAGTCCTCCCAAAAATCCTCCAATATATTGAAGTGCTTCTCAAAGACATTGGGGAGCAAAGCCCTCATCTTGTGCTTGGGGTCATAGTATTTCTTGGTAGTGTACAAGCCCAACCTCAGATAAATTAATTCATCACAAACGGCCTTACCTGCCTAAATGTGTAGACATCAAAAGGCTCCTAACTTCATTGGAAACTTATGGCACTAGTCTTATGTTTGTTGCTAAACTAGAGGTTTACAACCAAGGCTTGATAAAAAATTTCCATTAAAATGATCCTATCACCACAACATCTAGGTAACAAATGGGGGTGACCATCAAAGCCTGCTATCCTAAAGTAAGTGAATCTGGGGTACTGGATAAACCAATGTCCCCACTCATTCACAAAAGCCATTGCCTCCCTGCTAAGTCTATATGCAACATCACCATTAAGTTTGTTGATAATGACATAAAGAAAGGAATCATTTACCCTTCTATAATGTTGCTCAGATGCCTACAAGGTGAGCTAGTTATAATGCTCCCATACCTTCTTCTATCCTTGGAATTCTCCCAATATACCCACTATTCGAAGTCCAGGAAAGATCCCCACTCAGGCAGCTGCATAGACTACATAGGAGGTCATAAAGAAACACTTGGTTTCTCTCACCCTTATCATCTGATTGTGAATGCTATCAGACACTATCATTGACCAATCAAATTGTTGCCTCCCATCCAAAATAGCTTGGATAAAAGGAAACATCCATTCCTTAAACAGTGAAGCATCCCTCTTCCCAAACACCCTAGAAAGGAACATGATTATATCTCCAATTTCTTTACTAAAATCCACCCTCTTAGGCTGGTCTGGAAGCTTGGTCAGAGACTTCTTCTCCACTCTCATCCAAGTCTTATTCATGTAGAGTTGATTCCTCTCCTTGTTATCACTGTAAAGATTCAATGCCTCCGCCTCATTCAATTTCTTAGGATTCTTAGGATCGGGTATCTGAAACATGAACTTGATCATTTAAGGTGTGAAGTCAATAATGACATTACCTTTCACATCCACACACTGCCTAGTAGCAGGGTTATATGCTCCAGCTGCTGCAAGAATCAACTCCGGGCATTGAATAGATAGAGGGAAGAGTGCAACATGTGCCAATCCCGACTGAACAATCCTTTCTATCCTTGGTGTGACCTGCTCCTTAGTGAAAGTCTCCTCACGCAATTCTTCATAGTTGAAAGGACCCAAATTGGTGTCAGTAATGTCAGTCCAATCAGAATCAATTTTGCTAGCTATGAGGACAGCCTCCCTAAGCTTATATCTCAAGGTATATGGGAGCTGTTCCACTTTGATCTTCTTTGGCCTAGATCCTTGCCATGGAGTTTCCCCTAGCTGGCTCCTTTGAGAGGCCTCATCCGATGCTCCCAAAATCTCTTAATACCTGCAACAATTCCCTGTATTAGATGAACAAAGCATCCAAGTTAGTCAATCATATAACCATTTCTCCATCCTCCTAAGATAAAACTTGGTCAAACTATGCCTTTATCGGAGGCGGAACCGTAGAAGCATCAGGCATAGACAATGTTTTATATCATGTGGCGGGGTTGGGATTGGGACTGGATACAACACAAAAGGTGTATAAGGCGGGACCGGAATAGGAACTGGACCAGAACATAGTCGGGGGCGGGATGAGAACCAAACCAAAACCTTGCATTCAGAGGCGGGACCGAAACGGGAACATGACCAGAAACAAAAGTTAACTTCCAAGTTCAACTTCCTCCCCGGATCCGGTTCTGACAAAGAGTAAAGTCAGTGACGTCATAATAAGGAACGAGAGCGGATCAGAGACAAAGTCAGAGGCGGGATGGGAACGAGAATCGGACCAGAAATAAAAATTAGCTTCCAAGTTCAACTTCCTCCCCGGATCTGCTTCCGACCAGAGTAAAGATATTCATCATAATAAAGACTGGGAGTGGAATAAATTCAGCCAATTAAGAGACTTGAAAACAAGATGGTCACCTGGGCCCCCAAACCCTAGGTCATATGGGCCCCAACAGAAACCAGAAATAGCATAACTTAAACCCCCAACAACTCATCCGTACAGAAATCATTAAAACCATGAACAGGTTATATTGTGAAACCCTAATTCGCCCGATACCTTCATTTTGCAAAACTAGGGCACAACGGAAAACTCGTACGAACAACCCGAACCGATGTGATAAAACCAGAACAGGGTTTCAAAATAGAAAAAACATTAGCTAAGCAAGGAAACCCCTTCAAACATCGAAACCCTGGTCAAAACCAGAATACGACTAAATGGACCCATCACGAAAGTGACGGCAGAACAAACAACAAAGCGAAAATGACAACGACAGAAAAACCCCATGAAACGGAACGAAACGGAAAAGAAAGAGACAAGCAGACAAAACAAGAACAAAACAGAAACAAACGACAACCAAGTGAACAAATTCATAGAAGAAACACTCCCGTGAACATGCTAAAATGACAAACAGAAAGAATAAAATAGGAGAAAAGAAAGCAAAAGAAACCTACCTCAAAATGCCCCCTAGGTTTGACTAGAAATTCACCAAGATTCGCTCCGCAATCTGTCCCTGCGATCAAATCGATTATCTCAAGAGTTTCCTGGCTGTAATTTTCTCAAACAATTCGTATAATAATAACAATGAGGTAGTTTAAGAATAATTAAATCTTTAATCAATAATTCACGCATGCCAACAGGTTGCATTTAATACCATAAATGCAATATATCGGGGATAGAGCCAACGACATGATCACCCAGTTAAGTCAAGTCAACGGAACATCAAAAGGTAAGGAAAGCGCAGAGCTAGGTCGGGAACAAGATAGAGAAGCTAAACAAAGTTCCATATTTCATTTCCAACCCTGGATCCGGCCCCGACAAAAGGACCGACCGAAAATAACAGAGACGGGAGCAGAGACAAAACCGAAATGGAACAGAAACAAAGTTGGAAGTTCGATCCCAGTTCTGGATCCGGTCCCAACCAAAGCAAATAACAACACAAGAACAAGGGAAGCGGGACCAGAGCGAACACCAGACCCGGCCCAAACAACAAAGAAAGCGAGAAGGAAAAAGAGCAGAAGTGGAGTCGGGATGAGAACAAAAAGGAAACTTGAAAAATGTCCCATGTGAGTTCCAATCCTGGTTCCGATCCCGCGCAAGCAAAAAAAAAAAACACAAGGAAATGAACAACAAACAGAAGGATAGACCAACCCAAGTGTTAGTCAAAAACAACCAACAAAACAAAAGAGAAAGAAAAGAAAAAGGCGGAGTTAGAGTCGGAACCATATCCAGACTAGAAACCTTGAAATAGTTCCATGTTTGGATTTGGTTCCGGTCCCGCTTCCTGTAGAACAAAAGACAGACTTAGGAGCAAAAAGAAAGAACTCCTAAGACCCAACCAGACAACCAAAGACAACCAAAACAAAAAGAAAAGGGGGACCCATTTTGTTCCAAAATAAAATAAAATGGGGTGGTTATGCAAGGCATAACACCTCCTTTTAAGGCTAGTGATAAGGGAGGAAGTTAGGGCTACTACTTCTAGTATGGGGGAATTTAAGGCTCTTGGCCCTTATGGTTTCCCCCCAACTTTTTTCAAGATTTTTAGGATATTTTTGGGGAGGATGTTTTCTTGATAGCTAAAGACTTCTTCAAATATGGGAAATTACTGAAACAACTAAACAATACTTTCATTACTCTTATCCCTAAAAATATTGAACCCTTAAACATGGTTTAATTCAGGCCCATCAACCTTTTCAATACTATTTATAAGATCTTTTCCAAAGTGATTTTTAATAGGCTAAAACCTCTTTTGGGAAAAATGAATAGTAATTATCAGAAAGATTTTGTGTTAGGTCGCCAAATCCTGGATTCTACTATTTCCACTCAAAAAATTCTACACTCTTGGGACATGAGTAACACCTCTAGCATGGCCTTCAAATTGGACATATCCAAAGATTATGATAAAGTGACCTAACACTTCCTCTTCCAAGTCCTAATTTTTTTTGGCTTTAATGAGTTTTTCCTCAACCTTATACATGAATGTGTGACTACGGTTAAGTACTCAGTACTTGTCAAATGGAGTTGCTAGAGTATTCTTAAGTGTTGAAAGGGGGATTAGATAGGGTGAACCTCTATCTCCTTATCTATTTATAATGGTTTCTAAAGTTATGGGTAAGAATATTCTAAAATTTCTTGATGATGGTGTTCTCAAGGGAGTTAGACCTGTTATCTCCCTTATCCCTTCAGCTATCCAACACTTTGTGGATGACACGATCCTATTTGGGAAAGCTTGAATGGTTGTGGAAGCTAGGAATGGAAGTTGTGCCTCAAAAAATTATGCTATTGTCTCACGCCAATGCATCAACTATGAAAAAAGTAATATTTATTTCTTTGATACTAGCCTAGAGTTATTATCATGCCCCAAATTTTCCACAACTTTAAAAAAATACACAACCATAGTTTTTTTGAATAAAAAACTTATGAACACTAATAATTGTCAACCTCACATGAACATAACAACATACTAATGAATTTTAATAATGGATTCCTCCAGCCTTTCCCGCTCAGATGAAAATTTGAATATGAATAGATCTGGTTCCTCCTGCTCTATAGGGATACCCCTGCTTTCTCTTCCTAGGTGCGAACTGTTCATGGACCTTAATTCCGATGTTGCCCCCATTCCTACTGTGGGATCTACTGAGGGTATTGCTAGGGTTTCTCTGAAACATTCTACAAGGTTTTGTGTGGGTTCTCCTACTGCTACGAATGATCCACGTTTGTTCATTGATGCTATGCAGACCAACAGGTCTAGGGAGGGTTCTGTGCATCCTATGAGGTGTGTAGATGCTACTCCTACAATTTCCCTTGGTAAGGAAGTATCTAAACACATTGATTTTTATTCCAAAACTACTCTTATTTGCATGTTTTTTCATATGTGGCTTTCCCTCCCTGATCTGCACCTTTGGATATCCAATCATTGGTCTCTGTTGGTTGAAGGTTTGATGGAAATTTATCCTTCTACAAGGGGCTCCTTTGTTGTGGGGTTTTTTTCTCCTGAGGATAGAGAGGATTTTTTAGACTATGGTTTGTGGGAATTGGATTCACATCCCCTTTCCATGAGGCCTTGGGTTCATTCTTTTAACCCTTTGAAGGAACCCTTAGATGTTGTGCCTGTTTGGGTAAGATTACCTTATCTTCCCTTACAGTTTTGGTGTCCCTCTGCCTATGAGGGCATTGGTAATGCTCTAGGTAGGTTATTAAATGTGGATAATGCTTCCAAGAATTTTACTCACACCTCCTTTTCTCAGATTTTGGTGGAGGTAGATTTGTTGAAGGCTTTACTCAGTGAAGTAGTGTTGCAGGTTAATGTTTGGTATTGGTATTAGTTGGTGGATTATGAAGGAATCCATTTTCATTACAAACGTTGTTTTGTTGTTGGTCACTTAGCTCGTGACTATTCTCAAAGCTCTCACCTTGTTTCCTCCTCTACTTGGTGGAGTAATTCTCTCCATGAACATTTAATAGTGTACCCTGCACTGTGGACTTTGCTTCAAATGATGATGATTCTATGCCTCCTCCTATGGGGATGAATAATCCTATTATTGTGGGTCTTGCTCCTCCTGTGGGTTCTATGGTGCCATTTTTAGACAGGTCTATTTCGAATTTTATGTGTGTGTGTTTCCTCCCCTGAGGCCCTTGTTTCCCTATTGTTGTGAGTGCTCCTCCTGTGGATTCTATTGTGTCATCTCTGGACAAGGCTGTTTCTAATGTTGGGTGTGTTGTGTCTATTGCTTCAAGCTTAGATTTGGATGCTTCACCCCAAGTATTTGTTATTCCTCCTGTTAGTTATTCTGAAGGGGAGTCTCCCCCTTCTAATCAAAATATTTTAATTTTAGTTCCAGATTCTTCTTGGACAACTGTGCATAGTAAGAAGAAACGTAAATCTAAGGTCACAATTTTGTTTAATATGCCTTCAAAGGCTATGTTATCCAGTTCTAGCTCTGGTGCTTGAATTATTTCTCTTGGTTGTTGTTTATATTCTTCCTTTTGCTGGTGGCTCCTTCCTTGCTACTAGTCTATTTTGTTGTGGTTCTTGTCTTGCTGTTTCTGACTAGTTTGCTATGTTTGGCTAATCTATCTTGTGGAGCTGTTTTTCTCTATTTTTTTCTTTGTAAGGGATCAGGGCCCTTCCCTACTTATCTAATAAAAAATAATATACTAATGAGAAGATGAATATTAAATATCCCTAATCACAATAATTTTAATAACACTTATATTAGTATCATGATTACCATTATTCTTTAACATTCCCTTTTAATATTTATATTCACTAACATTACTAATGTCAACACTATTGTTTTCTTGATAAGTAAAGATTATTATAATAATATTACCTTTGACACCCAATAATAATATTTCACTTCTCAATAGCTTCCTCTCGAGTACCAAGTTCAATATTAATGCCACACATAATATATGCATTTAATATTATCTTTTCATATTTTACTAAGGATAACAACTCTTAACATCAATATTATATTTGGGGCGATGGGCCTAGCTTGATTGGCTAAAGAATCCTATTGCAGAAAAGAGGTCACGAGGACTAGTGTCTCCACCTTCCCTGTGGTACCATAGGGCATGTCACACCAACGTCACCAGTCACATGAAATTTTTTACTAGACACAAGTTGCAGTTTATAGGAGAGCGACTACCCGATTCTGATTCTTGTAGTCTAAAAAAATAATAATCAATATTATATCTCTTAATACCACCTTCATTAGATAACTAATTTATTGTTAATACTTTTCTCAATATTTATATTTAATACTACCCTTTCTTAAATTACTAAAGATAATATCACCAATTTTACTCTTATTATTATCATGATTAACATTTCTAGATCATGGAAAGGGAATTTTTTTAGTTCTTTTTGAAACTAAGTCTCATAGAGATGCAATCTTTAAATTAAAATCATGGGTATTTCAAGGGTTTGGATTATTCATGCAACCATGGTCCCCAAACTTGAATCCATCTAGTTTTGTGATGAAGTTCATTCCCTTTCAGATTCAAATGAATTCTCTCCCTCTTGAATATAGGGAATTGAATTTAATAGAATTTTTTGCTAACCAAATAGAAATTTTTCTTAAGCATGATTATGCTTTCTTTAAAGATCCAACAAAACTAGTGAGGATCTATGCTCTACTGGATGCTACAAAGACTTTCCCATTTCAAATAGAAATAATATCTAAATATGGAAAATGGATTTAGAGCATCACAATGGAAAATCCAGAGAATGCACGCTCTAAGTGTCATACATTGGGGCACAATGGAAGTGCTTGTCATGAACCATAATGTATTGTAACTCAGATTTTGAAAACTCATCTAGTGAAGGATGTGAATGGTAAGCCTAAAGAGGTGGAATATTTTATGGATGAAAAGTTGTCACTTGCTTTCTTGTCCAAAAATTCAGAAGTCGGTGCTCCCCTACAGTCAATGGATGTTGTTTTAAATGTATTGATAAGTAAAGATGATAAAATGAATAAACAGACAGTTCAGGTTGTTCCCAAAGGTTTCAAGCAAGTATTAGTTTTTCTGTCTCAAAATTGACAATAATTTGAGTCATTTTTTGTACAATTTGTCTCTTCCCTCCATTTCTAACAAATAGGCTGAAATAGTTGCTAGGACCTTGATTTTTGGTATGAGATCAATAGAATAGAAGTAGGATCATGAGAGAATTGAACTTCCCTATGAAGACTCTTTTGTAGGAAACCAAATAGAAGTGGGCCAATTTTGTTCTTCTGCTTATGAAAACCTGGAATTAACAACCTTTAAGAATTTATTTGAACAAGAACAAATGGAAGAGCTAGTTGATAAAATGTTATTCTTAGAAGCCAATAAGTTCATTGATCTTGTATCAAAAGAAGTTGCAAGGGAAGAGGACAGTTCTGATCTTCAGTTATCTAAATCTCAAGGAATGGTTGAAATCATGGAAGAGAGGAGTTGGCTGAGGCAGAAATAAAGGGTGTGAATCATAAGGTCATATCACAATAGGATAAAGTGGAAGATAAGGAGATATTCAAATATTTGGTTACAAAAGGTGATCAACAAGATACATCTTTAGGTAACAAGGAGTTGGTAGGTTTTGATTACTCTTAGGCCTTGTCAATTTTGCAAACTCCTAGCATTCAATCTACTATGATTATGTCTCAAGGGAAGAGAGGGAGAAAATTGCATATCACTAAGTCGAAAGAAGAAATAGAAGTAGGGGTTCAAACAACCTTGGATGGCAATATGACACGTTCTGCAAGTAAACGTTCGAGGAAAGCATGTTGCTCTCCTCAAGATCAATGAAGATAATATATTGGAATGTCAGGGGTATAAATTTCTCTGACAAGAGAGCTCAAGTCAAGCAACAAATTAATGCTTGTGGAGCTGACGTGATAATATTGTAGGAAACCAAAACTTTTGAGAAGTTTTTTGAGAGCTCAATTAAAAAAATGGAAAAAGTGGAAGACATTCCATTATCCTACACAAGGTGCTTCAAGAGGCCATGTTATGCTTTGGGATGCTAAAACAATCATGGTAGACTTGGTTAAAAATGAACGAAATTGGCAGCTTCTGAAGGTCTCACACTTTGACTTAAAATTCTAGCTGCTAAATTTTTATGCTCCAACTACCATGGGTGAGAAGAAGTTGCTTTGGGAAATGATTACACAGGTTTTGGATGATATAAGGAATGATAACGTAGTAATAGCAGGAGACTTTAATGCTATCAAAAATTTGAATGAGAAGAAAGGAGGAATACTTCTACCTCCAAGGGTGATGGAAGACTTTACAATGTTTATTAAAGACAATGCTTTAATGGATATTGTACTTGAAAATGGAAAGTTTACCTGGAAAAATAGAAGGAAATACTTTTTGAAAATTTTAGAAAGATTAGATAGGTTTTTATCTTCACCAAATTGGTTTGTGGGGAGAAAGGTCTTGGCATCAAAAATTTTACCCTTTATAGGGTCTGATTATTATGCTATATCCCTAGATATTGAGGTGAAAAAAATAGTGTTCAAGGCTAAGTCTTCTTTCAAATTTGAGAAAATGTGATTTAGGCACACTTATTTTTTTCTTTTGCTGAAACAATGGTGGGTTAGTGCTCCTTTTGTAAGGGGTTTGAGGGTGTATCAGTTATGTAAGAAATTGAGCCATATCAAAAATTAGATTAAACACTGGAATAAATATGTCTTTAAAATGTCTTCAAACAAAACTAAAAAGTTTTCAAGGAGCTCTCATAAATTGGTGAGAAGATTATAGCACAAGGATTGGATGCCATAAATTTTGTGATGCAAAAGAAGTTACAAATAGAATGGGCAGGGCTGGTGGCAAGAGAAGAAGTATATTGGTAGCAGAAATCAAGGGAATTATGGTTGAAAGAAGGGGATAGGAACACTAAATTTTTCCATGCTTCAACACAGATAAAAAAGGCTTTGAATACAATTTTCACAATTCAAGACAGTTCTACTGGGTTGTTATTACCGAAAGAAGAAGAAATCCAAGAGAAAGGGGTTAAGTTTTTCAAGAATCTTTTATCTACCCCAGAAAATAAATCATTAACTTCAGTAAAAGATGCTGATGACCTTCTTGAAAACATCCCTAATTTAGTACAAAAGGAGGATAATGATTATTTTCTAAATCCATTCACTCTTGAAGAAATTAAGAAAGTGGTATTTTCTTTATTACCTCACAAGGTTCCTAGGCTTGATGGATTCATGATGCTGTTATTCCAAAAATTCTAGGATTTTATTGGCTTCGATGTGTTTTTGGAAGTAGAAGAATCAAGGAAAACATGGACACTGCTAAGACAATTTAACATAACACACATTGCAATAATTCCAAAAGTGAAGGAGCCTAAAACCTTTGAAAAATTCAGCCCAATACAGTCAACAAGATTTTCACTAAAGAAATTTACCTTAGGCTTCAACCTCTTATTTCAAATATTATATCATAATATCAAGGATGTTTTGTTCCTGGAAGGGAAACTTCGGCAGGGGCAATAGTAGCCCAGGAAGTTTTGCATTCAATCATATCTAATAATATGTCAACTTTCATCATCAAGTTGGATATGATGAAAGCATATGATAAAGTAGACTGGGCTTTCTTGATTCGGGTCTTGTAAAAATTTGGTATTAGTGAAAGATGGTGTAAGTGGATCCTTTTGTGTTTAGTAGGGGAAATTTTTTTAGATATTATAAATGGGACTCTAGTTGGTTTTTTAGTTCCACTCAAGGAGTGAGACAAGGAGATCCCTTATCCCTCGTGTTATTCATTTTGATGGAAGAAGCTCTAAGTAGGTCAATTCATAAGGTTCATTCGCAAGGCTTGTGGAAGGGTGTTCCAATCCCAAACACAAATATCTCGGTGACACAATCATTATTTTTAGATGACATAGTTCTATTTGGTAAGTTGTCTATGGCTGAAGCTACACAGGTCAAGATAATTTTGGATAAATATTCTTCTGCTTTAGGACAAAAAATAAATGCTAGTAAGTCCAAAATTTACATTTTCAATACTAGAGATTTTTTTTCAAGGAGATTAGTGGAGCTGCTAGGTTTTCAAAATGTTGATCTATTGTGCACATATCTTGACCTATTCCTTTTTTCATGGGATCGAATAAAGTTTAGTATTGGCATAAAGTGTTATAAAGGATCAAATTTAGAATAGTTTCATGGAAAGCTAGATGAATATCCTTATCAGGACACATCTTGATGATAAATTTTGTGTTGACAACCATACCTAATTATTAAGCGGCTATGTTGAAGGCCCCAAAATGTGTTATTTTACAAATAAAAAATATTATAAAGAATTTTCTTTGGAAAGGAAAAATAGATGAGAAGAGGAAAATCCATTTGGTTTCTTTGGAGAGCATGTGTTCGCATAAATCTGATGGGGGAGCTGGTATTCATAATTTATCTAAAATAAATATGGCTCTAGGAGAAAAATTAGCTTGGAAAATTTATGCCAAACTTGACTTGAAATGGCGTAAACTAATGCAGAGTAAATACTTGGACAATGAGAATCCAACTAGAATCTTCACCATTTCAAATCCACCAAGTGGATCAGTGATGTGGAACTTTATCATATCTTGTAGAGAAGTCATTATTCCAGACTTAACTTGGGAGGAAAACAATGGGGAATATGCACAATTTTGTAAGGACTCATGGAATGGTTTCCCTCCTCACAATTCAATTTAGGAATTGCTATCGGCAGAGTAGATTCTATCAACAACCTAGGGTACGAAGTTAAAATATTATGTGCTTTCTTCAGATATTATGTCTGGCTTAGCTAAATGGAAGGATTTTTACTTAGCGCCAATCTCTCCTAATTAGAAAATCTTGTTGGAACGACTGTTAAAGTAGAGGTATGTCTTTCCTTCATCCTCCCTAGAAAAGATAGTTTGGACCCCAACTAAAGATGGGAACGATTCAGTGAAACAATGTTACAAGTCTATTATTTCTAATGAAATTTTCATAATCAGTCTCATAGGGCATATTCCTTTTACTGGAATCCAATGGTTCTCCAAAGTGTTGGAAGTTTTGCATGACTCGTGTTGAGAAATAGAATTTTGACAAGTGATAGATTGGTCAAATTGGGAATTGAAGAACCTTTTAGATGTGTGTTGTGTTAAGAGGAAAATGAAACAGTGGACCACTTATTTGTGCATTGATTAGTAGCATAATAATGTTAGTATTTTATAAAAGGAAAGCTTAAAGTTATCTTTCCCTTACCCAAATCACTATGGGATCTATTTTCAAGTTGGCCAGTTCTTTATAAAACATCACTATTTGTGTGTGTATGGAAGGTGACACCATTTATAGTAATATGGAGTCTCTGGTGGGAGAGAAATAAATGAATATTTAGAAAATATTCTTCATTAGTACAACAGATTAAGGTGAAAATTGAAAAAGTTATCTCAAAAGTTACCAATTCTTATGTGCAGAACAGTAAAAATGCATCTTCCTTGTTTACAAGTTGGGATGATTACTTTTTGCACCACTGGGAATACATTTCACTATCTTTTAAAGGTGTCCTTTTTTTACCCAATCATAATAAACTTGACAGAGCAAACTATAAATTGGACACCTCCAAGTTCAAATTTTCATAAGCTTAATTTCAATGGCGCATCAAGAGGAAATTTGGGCCTCTCAGGTGTAGGGTGTTGTATCCATAACTGTCAAGGTTTATTGTTAGCTACCAAAGCATCACAATTGCATAATGGTACCAATAATATAGCAGAGACACAAGCAGTTCTTCAAGGTTTGCAATTATCAAAGGACTTGGGTCTACCAAAACTTCATATTGAAGGGGATTCCTTATTGGTTATTAATTCTTGTAAGGAAAGGAAGAGTCAAAATTGGAGGTTATACTATGTTCTAAAGAAAGTTTGGTCATTGGTAGATACCTTCAAAGAAATTTTAATTTCTCATATATGTAGAGAAGGTAATAAGTTAGAAGATGCATTAGCTAATATGGGTTGTGATCAGGGTGACTTTGAATACTTTGACAATAAAGATGGAATGAGAGAATATCCATAGTTAGAAATAATAATTTAGACAAATCAAAGTTTTATAAATGTATCTTAAAAGGGGATCCTATTGTACATTTTAGGGATTGTGTTGGCATGTGTTGAATGAGACCAGTATTTGATGGGCTAATTTCTACACTAAAAAAAATGGAGAAGAGAAGGGAATTGATTTTGTGTGGATTGTACCAAGGCTTCCATCATGCAAGTGTCAGCAAAGTTCCATCACTTGTTTATTTCTAACGTGGTTTAGTTTTGTAGGTACATTGTCATTCATGAAATGGAGTGTGCTAAGTTCATTCCACCAAAAAATATAATGAATGTTATTAATGTTTTAACACAATCATTGCATTCAGCTCATGTTAAGGAAAGTTGCAGATAAATTCAGAGGACTGGAAGATAGACTAGCTATACCTAACCTTAGATAGTATATATGTTTATATGCCAATTTTGGCAAAGCTAGCTTTGGTTGGTAGAGTGCAAGCTCCTCATTTTTTATGCAAAGTTTACTCTATGGCCTAATCATCCATTATGAGAGACTAAGGTTATATCTCTAGAGTGTGTCAAACTGGATTACCTTGCTTTGTGATAAGACAACAATAGTCAGGTGGCTGCCTCTAGTTGTGTCATCACCCATACACTTGTGTGAAGGATTAATTTAAATAATAAATGTAGCCAACCTTTGCAACAATTAGCATTTTGCATTGCTCCTAGTTTGTTCAGTTTGTTGGTGCAAGGTCTCTTCTAGAGTTTTCACAACGAATCAACTTGTATGTATCAGCAAGCTTCTTCAAGTGGTGAAGAGGTGAGGGTGGAGCCAAAAAATTGTAGAGCCTTCCAAAAAGCGATGATGGAGTATTTTCTGCATAACTATAGAGCATCCATTTTGGTGAATGACTAGGAATTACCATTCACGAGGTAGATTGATGATGCAAAATTCCAGCTAATCTTCAAGGGTCATTGTGCTCAATTTAAGAAATGCATTAAAAGGGTCATAGGCGAAGAAATTCTCAAACCAGAGGCAAGGTGACTTTTTTTTCCTTCTCAACTTCTCTCTAATTTTTTTTCGAATTAGCTTGACTTGCTACAATGCTTTAGGTCAGTAGGGCTGATAACAAACAAGTTTGTTTAGGAAGATTATTTGTAGAATGAGGTCCTCCTAAAATTATGCCAAAACTATGATCTGTGGAGGGGACAAGGGTATGTTTAGGTTTGTTTCCTCAACATTTCTTGTTGCATCAAAATGCCTATGTTTTTGTCTACAGTGCAATCAAGAAAACCTTGGTGGAGAGGGATATGAGTTACTTGTAGGAAACATTGAATATATTTGCAAATGAGCTTGAGTACAAGCAATCTAAAAGGATAAGGGTAAGGGTAAATGCAATTATGGGGCTGCTTAATCATGAGCATAATCCCCTAGAGTTTGAAGTCTCTGATAGTGTCCCCCCTGATGCCAAAATCTCATGGGTCTAAACCTGAATGTTTTACCACCTATGCAATTTGATGTGGGAAATCTTGCCATGCAACAACATCTTGATGGGGGGTGATCCCACAATAGTGGTTTACAATTTTTGGCCAAATTGGACACTGAAATAATTTTTTTTAACTAAATCTTCACTTTCGGGCACCTATAGCGGCTAAACCGTGAGGAATTTGAAGATGATCCAAACTAGAGTTTTGTGAAATTTTGTCTATAGATTCTAAACATATTTTTTTCAAAATTTTTGGAATCAGATTGCACTTCTTTTTCCATCTCCCTCAAAAACTAGTTTTTTTTAGAAAACAACATTTTTAAAAAGTGACGCTCACCGTATAATGCATAATTTTTTTTCTATGAAGGTTAAAATTCTAATTCTTTTGAATTTAGATTTGCAACTCCGATATCTAGTGCTTCCACTTGGTTAGATAGTTTTTTATTGAATATTTTTTTTTAGTCAAGTTTCAAAGTCAAACCAATTACAATTCAGACATAAAACAACCGTATATCGCGTAATTTTTTTTTTATGTATTGAAATTCATTTTTTTTGTTGGATCAAGGACTTTAATATCTGGTGCGCTTGATAATATGCTATTTTTCCACATGTGCAAAACATAGAGCTTGATTTTTGGTGAAAAAACTATGTTTATTAAAACTAAAAAAACAAATACATAATAAAAACAAAACATATTAAAATTATATTCCTTGGATAGCTCGTTCCAAGGACTACCTGATTCTAGTTGGGTCTGTGAATTATCCACCATTTTCATCTTCAAACTGAGCTCCAAAGTGCAAATATTTTGATTTTTTTTGTGAACAAGGTCAAAAATTAGGAAAAGGGGGGGTTTGACCGAACTAGGGTTCATTCGAACCCCCTTCCATAAAGGGGTTTCCATTTGTTTTTTTGGCTGATTGGTCCGTACATGCATTAAATGGGTTCACTCGAACCTTGGTTCGAGCGAACCCTCTTTTGGTTCGTTTGAAACCCCAAAATGAAATTTTTTGGCATGGGGTCATTTTTTACAAGTTTTCCTTCCTCATTTGAATTATAAATCACTTTTGTGGGTTTACCGTGGGGTAATTCTTAAGAACAATGACAACCAAATGTGGAAAGTCTTTGTGAGTAACAAGGAGAAAATGATGTCCCAATGGACTAGATGGAGGAATAGAATAGAATTTGTTTTCATAACTACAGATATGTTAAAGCATACGACCTCAAAATTTTGGCTTTCAAATATTATAAATATTAAGCTTAGTTATGGCCTTTTCAACCTTTAGTCTATTAAAACTTCGTATGTATTGGGTGTTTGGGCTACATTTTGGATAAGATTGTTTTTGTATAAGTTGGAGGGTTTAGGATTGCCTGATGTTGGCTGATGAGAGCCATAGAATTACAAACTAATGTACATCTTTATTACCAATATAAATATTTATAGGCTTATAGCCTTTTATCAAAAAAAAATCTAATTCCAATTAACTTCTAGTGAAGTTGACATCATTATTGACGGTGTAATATATATACTTATTATTGCTTTAATAATTTATCCAAACATAAATTTTACCACTTACCATTTACTAACAATATTATTCTTGAAATAAATTTTACTTAGCTACTAATTTAATTAAACACTAACGACTCAATGATGACATTATTCATAATGTTAATATTATTATTCACTTTGTCTAAAATCTTAACCAATGACGATATTATTGTGATTAAAAATCACAAAAATAATATCGTTAGTAGACAAAGTATTCAATACCACATATTATAACCCTTCCTTAATGAATGACAATAGCACTATTATTTGCAAAATTTGATCCTTGTGTGAAAACCCAACCAATATTTACCAATGCAAAACAACTCCAGCTAATTGTTACTAGCATGCAATATTAAAATTAAATAGAATTTTCTAGATAATTATCAAGATCACCTTGAAATTATCTAATCGACAACCTAACCACTCAAACTAACTTTTCCACTATGAACTTTCCAACCATAGTTAATCACCGAGCTATCCTTGAATTAAATAATACATTTGTTTTCTTAATGCAAGACAAGAGGAAGAATGAAAAACTATTGAATGCACAAGACAATTGAGAGGGGGGTGAATCAATTGTACATTAAAACATCAAAAACCTTATTAATATTTAGATATACATTAGTTCTTAAACCCTCAACAACCATTAAACCCTTATTGAATGTATTTGTATATTGTAACCATGAAAAAAAGTAATGCAAACACATCCAAATACATAATAACACTAGATTCAAGTGAAAAATACAAGAAAGGAAAAACCACGGTGAGGAGTAGCTCACAATATAAATTAATTGCAACACTGAATACAATAGGCTCATTGCCCAAAAGAAAAGAAGGGCTCACTGCTAGATTAGAAAGAAGAAGAAACAAGATTGTTACAATTAGAAATCCATCTCTAAGCAACAAAAAGATCCACCACAGCATCACTAGTACATTTGCAACCTCTCTGAATAATGTAGACACTTTCTGCTCACTGCTTCCAATAGTCTAACACATTAAAGCTCACATTTCACTTCACACTTTTGCACTTCACAACTATGATTTTTGCATCACACACTTCACCACTCAATCCTTCATCAATACAACACTTATTTATACCTTCGTCAACCTTGAAAACATTCTCCAAGGTTGGATGTGCACCTCAACCATGTGAACTCAATTTGGGTCGACACCAAAAAATTCCCATGGTGGAAAGGAATGAAGGTGGACCATACCACCCCTTAAATTGGACCTAAATCCACTCATACACAACACGCCACACTTCCATAATTATCAAAGAAAAATCATAATTATTTTAAACACCCAAGGTTGATTGAACCCTATGCAATAGGTTAACCTTCCACACATTGCAACACTTGAATCCAACCTTACAAAGCACCAAAACACAACCAACTCAGACTGAAAATAGATACTAGAAATATAAGCATACTTCTAGAACCGCAAGACCAGAAGAAAAAATATGGAGAAATGCAGAGAAAATCCATTTCTCCCAGATATCACTGTACTGCATAATTCACACACTGGTGAACACAACTTCCTTTGCATAATGATCCAAAACCTAAAAATCTGGATATGAAACCTCTGATCTTCTCTAAAAAACATATTTGAACCACACAAGCATATCTTCATCATAGAAGAAATGAAAAACAAAGCCTTAACACTACTTTGTATGCCAAAACACCTCTCAACCACATTGTTTCCTCTTTTTATTCAAAATTTGTCAAAAGCACTTGTAAATCAAGCACCAGAAACACATTCTCATCATCTAGAATACCTCCTTATCACAAATAAAACATACACATGCTTATCAAAGAAACACTAGATGTTGATACTAGAAATACTTACTAATGAAAACATAATGAAACTAATCGAAGCATCACCAAGGTTGACATCAATGCAACAACATAGATATGTTGACATCAATGAAAACACAAATTTAACATACTTGAAACAATCTCCCCATTTGTCATTGATGGCAACACATGAAGTGAAAAACCACCAAAAACAACTCTGATTACCAAAACACATAGTCCACCATAGTGCACATTTCTCCCCCTTACACAAGCATCAACTCTTTCCAATACTTTCTCTTTTATTTTTCAATTTAATCTCTCCCCTTTTGACATCAATGACAAAGGGAAACACACTTGTATCAAACATACATACTTTCTCTCTCCCCCAAAGGAAATACTTATAAGGGACAACAACTGCTCTACAACTATAGTTTTTCTTGTTACTGCATTCTATTTTCTTTACACCTTTTCTACACACTCCCCCTTAGGAGTAAACACCATGTTGCATCAACTAGCAAGTGACAACACCTACTCCTTTTGACTGTAACAATACCACTCCCTACTCTCGTTGAGAGGTAGCCACCAACATCAATCTAGAACAAGGAATGAATCTTGAAATCCACTAGATTGATGCAGACTCTTATGCATCTAGTTCAAAGGAGGGGTAATAACCCATAAATTATCTCAGAGATACTCAAAAGTATCCTTAGGAAGAGCCTTAGTAAATATGTCAACAACCTAATCCTTTGTAGGCACACACTCTAGCTTCACCTCATTCTCTGCAACCTTCTCTCTCAAAAAGTGATACCGGATTGAGATATGTTTTGTCTTTGAGTGCATTATTATATTATTTGAAATGCTAATAGAATTTTTATCATCACAAAAGATAGAGATTGGGTCATCATATACCACTCAGATATCCTTCAAGGTTTTCTTTATCCATAACACTTGTGTGTAGCATGATGTTGCAACAATATATTCTAACTCTATAGGAGATAATGACACTGAATCCTGCTTCTTGCTTAGCCAAGAAACCAAACTGTTTCCAAGAAAGAATGCACCACCACTTGTGATTTTTATATCATCCACACAACCTGTCCAATCTACATTTGTATAAGCACTCAAAGAGAAATCAATATCCTTTGGATACCACAAGCCATGTTTTGGAGTGCCCTTCAAGTATCTTAATATTCTCTTTACTATTGCCACATGTGACTCTTTGGGATCTTCTTGAAATATAGCAACAAGAAAAATTGCGTGCATGATATCCAGTATAGTAGTAGTTAGATATAATAGTCCTCTAATCATTGATATTTACTTTCTCTGATCAACCTTAAGAGATTCATCATTATTACTTAGCTTGCAACCAGTAACCATAGGGGCGCATACCAGTTTAGAGTCTTCCATTTCAAACTTCTTTAACATTTCCTTGACATACTTTAATTGTGAAATGAATATACCTTGTTCTATTCGATTGATTTCAAGTCCAAGGAAGAAATTCATCTCCCCAAACATAGACATCTCAAAATCCTTCTGCATCTCTTCTACGAATTTCTTGCACAAGTTTGCATTACCTCCAAAGATTATGTAATCAACATACACAACCACAATCAAGATTTTATCTTTCTCTACCTTAAAGTGAAGATTACTATTTGTGGTACCTTTATTGAATCCTTGCTGCAACAAGTACCTATCTAATCTTGTGGTTTTAACTAGGAAAGTCTATATTATTTGGAATAATGTAGAGAAAGGTTCATTACTCTCTAATTAGGGAATTTTGAGATTGTGAATTCTAGTAATACTTCTCTTTTTTAGTTAGATTCATGGGGCTCCTATTGTTTGGTTCTTACTTCCCCTAATTTGATCCCTATGAGTAAATTATTTTTGGATTTTGGTTGGCCTAAAGCGTCTAGCTTTAAATATTTTCTCATGGTGGAGTAATCTTACATTTATTCTTCAAAGTATTATAATTTTTGGCCTTAGGGAGGAGATTTGTAAAATCCATAAGGGATTTTATTTAGTTTCTCATAGATATGAGATCTTAGATCATGAAAAAACTAAGTACACATATTTTCCTTTGTGGAAAATGATTTATAATTATTTTTTTGGCTTGAATGTAACTTCTTTCTCTAGTTACTTTGGAAAAATAAATGTCTTACCTAAGACAACATAAGAAATAAGGGTTTCCAAGGTCCCTCCAAATGTGTTCTTTATGGCGTTAATGAAGAGTGTGTCATTCATCTCTTCTTTTAATGTTTCTTATCGAAGGGTCTTTAGAGGCAATGGTGACACGTATAAAACCATTCTCTTATTCATGCTCCTTATTTTTATGAGGTTTAGAATAGTTTGGGGCATCCTCCTAATTCTACTTCTATTCTTTTAGTAGATTGGGATGTTGGTCTAATTTTTAATTTTCATAAATTTGGTTGGAAAAAAATTATTATATTTTAGGTCATCAAATTCTTATGTAGTATGTTTGGAAAAATAATTTTGGACTTATCAAAGGATTTTTTTAGCTATGTTTTCAATGGATCTAATGTTTGATTCTTCTATTATTAATATTTTGTGCCAACTTTATTTGGGTGATTTGATTGAATCCATTCCTTATGGCTCTAGGCTCAAACAGATTCTAATATGGTTAATAGAGCATGTAAATGGTTGTCTTCTCCTTTGGATATTTTCAAAATTAACATTGATGGTTATTCTCATGATGTTCTGAGTGTTGGCTTGGCTCACTTATTTTTTCCATTTCTATAAGGTTTGGTTATAACTACATGAAGGCTTGGGCACTCCTTGTAGCTCTAGAGAAATCTTGTGATTAGGGCTAGAAAAAGATAATTTTTGAGATGGATTCTATGATATTGGCCACCCTTTTGAATAATGGAATACTTCTAGAGTCTTCTTGGAGGTTGGCTTCTTATGTTGATTATATCCTTTGTCTTTTATTAAATTTTGGATCTATCTCCTTTGTTTATATCCCTAGATAATGGGATGTTGTTATAGACTATTTGGTCAAATTGGCCTCTAATTTTAGCTGCACTTGGGAGGTAACAAATTGGGCATTCCTATCTTTTTATCAATCTTCATAGTCTCTTTAAATTTTTCCTAATGATTTGGTTTGATTTGGATGATTTTTTATATTAGTTTAATTGGTTTCATAGTTATTTTTGGCTCAAGGATATGGGAGGGTTTGTAGCAAACCTCTTTTGACTTTAGTGATATCTATTTTTGTTTGTAAATTATTATGTAACCTTGTAATATTCCTTAATTAATATATTTATCTTTTTCCAAAAAAATCATAATGCAATAGGATGTTAGGTTCAACTGAAATACATTTGCATGACTAGGCCATGTTTCTAACCAAAAAAATTACCTTACAAACCATCTCTATCAAAATTATAATAAACCAATACAAAACAACCATAAATATCAATATAAATATCTTAACCTTCCTTCTCTCCAACCAATTTACATACCCATTAAAATAATATTCCTGCACTCCAAATTAAAAAAATATTTAAAAAAATCTTAAAAGACATAATGTGAATGGAAAATGTAATTATAAAAAATGGAAGCTATAGTCTCATCTACATATCAAGTAATCACCACCAATCTAAGTGAATAAAAAACTTTATAGGTATTTCACCTAAATAAACAACCAAATTGATCACTAAAATGAAGTCATAATCTCAAATCATGATACCAACTAATGGTAAACTCAATCTCCAAATGAGATAACACTAATTTTAGGAAATAAATTTCTCATTGCACTAAAACATGTGCCACAAACCACATCCTTAGTTGCAACATTTTTTATTTGAAAATTTTGGTGCTATTAACTATTTTGAATAGTTCGAATATGTAAAAAAATGAAGTTAGGATGAATATCCAATGTTCACATTCAAATTGGAAGTGGGCACTTTCTCCTATATAGGAAAACCAACAACCTTATCCACATCATACATCATCATTTTCTACAAGTTGTTGCCTCTACACAAGGAACTCATGCAAAACAATTTAAAACATAACCACTAATAGTATCTTGAAAATAAGAGCTTATGCATATCAATTAGATTTACTTCTTGTGTTCAATCATAAACCCATTTGAATCTTACACCTTCTCCTACGTAGGAAAACCAGCAACCTTATGCACATTATACATCATCATTTTCTACAAGTTGTTGCCTCTACACAAGCAATTCATGCAAAATAATAAAACATAATTGCTAATATTATCCTATGCATATCAATTAAATTGACTTCTCGTTTTCAATCATAAACTCATTTGAATCTTACACCTTCTCCTATGTAGGAAAACCAACAGCCTTATCCACATCATACATCATCATTTTCTACAAATTGTTGCCTCTACACTAGCAACTCATACAAAACAATAAAATAGCTGCTAATAGTATCCTAAACATAAGAGCTCATGCATATCAATTAAATTGACTTCTCGTTTTCAATCATAAACCAATTTGAATCTTTTGGATGCCCTTGTGCACTTGTTAAAATGCATCCTCTACAATTCTAGGAGGCTCTTCCAGCATAGAAAAAATTATAGAAAAAATTAAGCAATCAATTCTAATATTACATTGACAAATTGCAATCATAAATTATAATTCCTAAATCACATTGCTTTTCTAGATAACACCAAAATATCTAAATAATATTATAGCTATTCAGAATGTTTTACAATATTTATAAAACGTTACATTCTCGTACACATTTTAGCAGATTTCCTTGTATAAATAATTAACTCCCAACAACTAACCTAAAACTAACTACCTAAACATTTAATTACTAAGACCAAGAAACATTTATGTAAGATACTTAAATAGTGTTTTTCTTCATACCACGACGACTAAATACTGTGATCTAATGACCTTAATCTTTAGAAACGATATGGGTGGGAGGCTCTACTTTCATTCATTATGGAGGCGGAGGTAGTAAATGCGGGCAGATGTAGTAAATGCAATATTGAGTGTTGCATTGTGGAAAAGTATACTTTGATTAAGTTGTATTGTCGAAACAGTCATTGTGGTGTTGGTTTCATAGCAGACTATTGTAAAAATCATCGCCTTCGGCTCTGTGGCTGGTTTGATAGCAGACTATTCCAAAAATCGATGAACTATTGTTCTTCGAAATTTGTAAGTCATTTTACATGGATATTTTGCATAGATGATTAATTTATTGTTGATGTGTTCTTGTGATATGTTTCTATCTTTGGCATTATACCCATTTTGGAGATTTGAAAGAGATTATCGCTCTGTATGTATGGAGAAATTGCAGCTAAATCTTCTTTCTTTCGTCAAAAAATATGGTTAGGGTTAGTAATTTTTTTGTCATTGGTCTATTGTTTTAGTTATCTCTGTGCATCTATATGGTGAGTCATTTTGCATGGGCATTTTGCATAGATGATTAATTTACTATTCATGTCTTCTTGTTATGTGTTTGTATCTTTGGCGTTATGGCCATTTTGGAGACTTGTAAGACATTATCGCTCTGTATGGATGGAGGAATTGTAGTTAAATCTTTTTTCTTTCGTCAAAAATATGGTTAGGGTTCATAACTTTTTTGCCACTGGTTTATTGTTTTAGTTATCTCTGTGCATTTTTGGCGTTATACACATTAGCATGGGAGCAATTACAGATTAACATAGGAGCAATTATTTTTTCGCCCTTTGTTTATTGTTTTAGTTATCTTTGTGAATCTTTCATTTATTGTTTGTGGTTATCTGTGTGT
Organism: Sequoia sempervirens; assembly: GCA_007258455.2. Lineage (NCBI taxonomy): Eukaryota > Viridiplantae > Streptophyta > Pinopsida > Cupressales > Cupressaceae > Sequoia > Sequoia sempervirens. Next base: position 3,113 of record VDFB02169991.1, on the reverse strand, counting down.
ATCTTTGGTGTTGCACCCATCACCATAGGAGCAATTGTAGTTAAATCTTCTTTCTTTTGTTAAAAAATATGGTTAGGGTTAGTAATTTTATCAGCCTTTGTTTGTTGTTTTAGTTATCTCTGTGCATCTTTGCTGTTGCACCCATTAAGATACGAGCAATTGCAGATTAACACAGGAGTGATTGCGTGTTATCTCTATGAATATTTTGTTTATTGTTTGTGGTTGTCTGTGCGTATCTTTGCTGGAGCAATTGTAGATTACCATAAGAGCAATTATAGTTAAATCTTCTTTCTTTCGTACACAAAAGGTGAAATGTAAGTGCCATTTTATATGAGGATTTTGCATAAATGATTAATTTATTGTTCATGTCTTTCGTTCTTTGCTCATTGTTCCATTTGATAGCAGGTTGGAGGATTTTAACAGTGATGTGCTGCGAAATGTGTGAGAAAGTATATTGATTAAGTTGCATTGCCATTGTGGTGTTGGTTTGATAGCAGGCTAGTGTAAAAATTGTCGTCGCCTTTGGCTCGGTTTGATAAGAGATTGGAGGGTTTTAAGACTGTTGTGCTTCAAAATCTGTATGTCATTTTGCATGGGTATTTTGCGTAAATGATTAATATATTGTTCGTGTCTTTCGCTCTCTGCTTATTGTTCCTTGTTATATGTTTGCATCTTTGCCATTATACCCATTTTGGAGACTTCAAAGAGATTATAGCTCTGTATGGATGAATTTATTGCAGTTAAATCATGTTTCTTTCGCCAAAAATATGCTTAGGGTTAGTAATTTTTTTGGGTTTCGTTTATTGTTTGTAGTTATTGTGCTCTAACATCTGTAAGTCGTCAAAATATATGGTTAGGGTTAGTAATTTTTTCTCGCTCCATTTATTGTTTGTAGTTATCTCTATGCATCTTTGGTGGTATTTCCATGACGAAAAATCCTATTTAGGGTTGGGCTGTTGAAAATCCCAGTGGAAACTTCAAACAAATAGGCTATCAGCTAAAAATATAGAGATGGACAGATAAAAGAGCTATTAGAATAATACTTAAAAGCTAGGAAACCATTTTTTTGTCCACGCTGATACAGATTAACATATGAGTGATTGCATATATATATATATATGCAGAGGGTTAGTATGAAAGCTGCTAAGTGTTATTGTAATAGCTCTTTTAGAATTTCTCTAATTTTGTGGAAGGTTGTTATACCTGTTATTTGCCACACGTGGTTATTTTGTCTCTATGGAACATGTTATGTCTCTTGTTTGAATATGTTTCCTGATATTATTTTTGTGTGGACTGTTTGAACTTCCCCATAACAAACTATTCTTCATGGTATTGTTTTTTCAATTCTCCATAAAAAATTGTTCATTATTGTAGTTTGCCTCTTCTATTCCCCATATTTTAAAGTTATACTTAATGTCAGTTTTTGAACATCTGTCATATGCGTGTGATTGTTAAGTGTTTTTGTAATAGCTCTTTTCCAATTTTCCTTTTTGTCTCAACTATTTGAAGTTCCCCATAACAAATTGTTCCTCATGATATTCTTTTTTCCAGTTCCCGATAGCAAATTCTTTATTATTATTGACTGCCTCTTCTATTTTCATATTTTAAAGTTCTATTTAATTTGGGTTTTTGAACATCTATCATTTTTAACACGTATTGGGTATTGAATATTATAGAAAAAATGCGAAATTATATTGAACTCCCTAGTAGATACACAAATACATGTACGCATATATATATCTATTCAATTGCCTAATCCATATTTCAAAATATACATATAGGCAGATATATATATCCATATATATACATACAAAGACCACTATGGCTTGTTTGACAAAGCAACCAATATATATATATATATCGCGGGAGTGTTAATTCATTCTGTCGTTGTTTTACAATGGGGGTGGGCGAAGTAAATGTAGTATTGAGTGTTGCAGTGTGGGAAATAATATACTTTGTTTAAGTTGTATTGTCGAAACAACCATTGTGGTGTTTCTTTCATAGTAGACTATTGTAAAAATCGTCGCCTTCAGCTCCATGGTTGATTTCATAGCAGGCTGGAGGCTTTTAAAACTCTTGTGCTCCGCAATTTGTAAGTCGTTTTACATGGGTTTTTTGCATAAATGATTTATTTATTGTTTATGTTAAAATTGTTGTTCTCCAAAATTTGTAAGCCATTTTACATGGGTGCTGCAGTGTGGGAAAGTGTAGTTTGAAATGTGCTAGAAAATATATTGATTGAGTTGCATTGCAGAAAGAGCCATTGTGGTGTTGTTTGTCTTCAATATATATATGCGTATATGTATCTGTCTATATGTTTCAAAGGATTTATTTTCACACATAGTTGACATTGTATGTAAATATATATGTATGTATGTATGTATGTATGTATGTATGTATGTATATATATATGTATATGTATATATATGTATATGCATATATATGTATATCTATATGTGGGTAAGTGCACCAAGATGGTTCCCAAAAAAGGGGCTTAAGTGGCCACTTTTTTTTTCTGAAATCAGGAAATACTGACCTTGGACGTGAAATTGAGGATAGCTACACTCAAAATTTTTAGATGGAACAAAAACAAGGACTGCAGTGCTCCGAGTCTACTTTCTAAACTACTAATTTATTTTGAAAATGGTTGAGATTAAGGGGTTCAAAAGAGGGACACACAGAAATTGCTGTTGTTTCTATCAGAAAAACATAACATAGCAACTCTTGTGTGACCCGAGCACGGTGGAATTTTTTGTAGTATTTTTAAAATCGCTCCAGTCAGAAGTTAGATAACAGTATGTAGTAAGGACTGGATTTTTTCTGATAATTTTTTAATGAATATTTGATTTTTTTATTAATTTTCTAAGTGGGTACTTCCTAAAAAGCAGAATTTTGGCCATGCTCCCCCTAAATTTTTTTGAAAGTAATAGATTTTTTTATTTTATTTTTATTTTTAAATTTGTGGAATGGAGTCTAGTTTCTAAAAATGTAATTTATTTCAAATTTTGATGAATGGTTAATTTATAGCAAAAAAATACCAAACACTATTTTTTGAAGAAAAACGGACATACAAACAAAAGAAATTATGGATGAAAGGCTTAACGTTGTTAGAA